>CM010313.2:26928009-26933009 GCA_001923025.3 Taenia multiceps | reverse complement strand
GATAGATAGATAGATAGATAGATAGATAGATAGATAGATAGATAGATTAGATAGATAGATAGATAGATAGATAGATTAGATAGATAGATAATAGATAGATAGATAGATAGATAGATAGATAGATTAGATAGATAGATAGATAGATAGATAGATAGATAGATAGATTAGATAGATAGATAGATAGATAGATAGATTAGATAGATAGATAGATAGATAGATAGATTAGATAGATAGATAGATAGATAGATAGATAGATAGATAGATAGATAGATAGATAGATAGATTAGATAGATAGATAGATAGATAGATAGATTAGATAGATAGATAGATAGATAGATAGATTAGATAGATAGATAGATAGATAGATAGATAGATAGATAGATAGATAGATAGATAGATTAGATAGATAGATAGATAGATAGATAGATAGATAGATTAGATAGATAGATAGATAGATAGATAGATAGATAGATAGATAGATAGATAGATAGATAGATAGATTAGATAGATAGATAGATAGATTAGATAGATAGATAGATAGATAGATAGATAGATAGATAGATAGATAGATAGATAGATAGATAGATAGATAGATAGATAGATAGATAGATAGATAGATAGATAGATAGATAGATAGATTAGATAGATAGATAGATAGATAGATAGATAGATAGATAGATAGATAGATAGATAGATAGATAGATTAGATAGATAGATAGATAGATAGATAGGATAGATAGATAGATAGATAGATAGATATAGATAGATAGATAGATATAGATAGATAGATAGATAGATAGATAGATTAGATAGATAGATAGATAGATAGATTAGATAGATAGATAGATAGATAGATAGATTAGATAGATAGATAGATAGATAGATAGATAGATAGATAGATAGATTAGATAGATAGATAGATAGATAGATTAGATAGATAGATAGATAGATAGATAGATAGATAGATAGATAGATAGATAGATAGATAGATAGATAGATTAGATAGATAGATAGATAGATAGATAGATAGATAGATAGATAGATAGATAGATAGATAGATAGATAGATAGATAGATAGATAGATAGATAGATAGATAGATAGATAGATTAGATAGATAGATAGATAGATAGATAGATAGATAGATAGATAGATAGATAGATAGATAGATAGATAGATAGATAGATAGATTAGATAGATAGATAGATAGATAGATAGATAGATAGATAGATAGATAGATAGATAGATTAGATAGATAGATAGATAGATAGATTAGATAGATAGATAGATAGATTAGATAGATAGATAGATAGATAGATTAGATAGATAGATAGATAGATTAGATAGATAGATAGATAGATAGATAGATAGATAGATAGATTAGATAGATAGATAGATAGATAGATAGATAGATAGATAGATAGATAGATAGTAGATTAGATAGATAGATAGATAGATAGATTAGATAGATAGATAGATAGATAGATAGATAGATAGATAGATAGATAGATAGATAGATAGATAGATAGATAGATTAGATAGATAGATAGATAGATAGATAGATAGATAGATAGATAGATAGATTAGATAGATAGATAGATAGATAGATAGATAGATAGATAGATAGATAGATAGATAGATAGATAGATAGATAGATAGATAGTAGATAGATAGATAGATAGATAGATAGATAGATAGATAGATAGATAGATAGATAGATAGATAGATAGATAGATAGATAGATAGATTAGATAGATAGATAGATAGATAGATAGATAGATAGATAGATAGATAGATAGATTAGATAGATAGATAGATAGATAGATAGATTAGATAGATAGATAGATAGATAGATAGATATAGATAGATAGATAGATAGATAGATAGATAGATAGATAGATAGATAGATAGATAGATAGATAGATAGATAGATAGATAGATAGATAGATAGATAGATTAGATAGATAGATAGATAGATAGATAGATAGATAGATAGATATATAGATAGATAGATAGATAGATAGATAGATAGATAGATAGATAGATAGATAGATAGATAGATAGATAGATAGATAGATAGATAGATAGATAGATAGATATAGATAGATAGATTAGATAGATAGATAGATAGATAGATAGATTAGATAGATAGATAGATAGATAGATAGATAGATAGATAGATAGATAGATAGATAGATAGATAGATAGATAGATAGATAGATAGATAGATAGATTAGATAGATAGATAGATAGATAGATAGATTAGATAGATAGATAGATAGATAGATAGATAGATAGATAGATAGATAGATAGATAGATAGATAGATTAGATAGATAGATAGATAGATAGATAGATAGATTAGATAGATAGATAGATAGATAGATAGATAGATAGATAGATAGATAGATAGATAGATAGATAGATAGATAGATAGATAGATAGATAGATAGATAGATAGATAGATAGATAGATAGATAGAAGATAGATTAGATAGATAGATAGATAGATAGATAGATAGATAGATAGATAGATAGATAGATAGATAGATAGATAGATAGATAGATAGATAGATAGATAGATAGATAGATAGATAGATAGATAGATAGATAGATAGATAGATAGATAGATAGATAGATAGATAGATAGATAGATAGATAGATAGATAGATAGATAGATAGATAGATAGATTAGAGATAGATTAGATAGAAGATAGATAGATAGATAGATAGATAGATAGATAGATAGATAGATAGATAGATAGATAGATAGATAGATAGATAGATAGATAGATAGATAGATAGATAGATAGATAGAGATAGATAGATAGATAGATAGATAGATAGATAGATAGATAGATAGATAGATAGATAGATAGATAGATAGATAGATTAGATAGATAGATAGATAGATAGATAGATTAGATAGATAGATAGATAGATAGATAGATAGATAGATAGATAGATAGATAGATAGATAGATAGATAGATAGATAGATAGATAGATAGATAGATAGATAGATAGATAGATAGATAGATAGATAGATAGATAGATAGATAGATAGATAGATAGATAGATAGATAGATAGATAGATAGATAGATAGATTAGATAGATAGATAGATAGATAGATAGATAGATAGATAGATAGATAGATAGATAGATAGATAGATAGATAGATAGATAGATAGATAGATTAGATAGATAGATAGATAGATAGATAGATAGATAGATAGATAGATAGATAGATAGATAGATAGATAGATAGATTAGATAGATAGATAGATAGATAGATAGATAGATAGATAGATAGATAGATAGATAGATAGATAGATTAGATAGATAGATAGATAGATTAGATAGAAGATAGATAGATAGATAGATTAGATAGATAGATAGATAGATAGATAGATAGATAGATAGATAGATAGATAGATAGATAGATAGATTAGATAGATAGATAGATAGATAGATAGATAGATAGATAGATAGATAGATAGATAGATTAGATAGATAGATAGATAGATAGATAGATAGATAGATAGATAGATAGATAGATAGATAGATAGATAGATAGATATAGATAGATAGATAGATAGATAGATTAGATAGATAGATAGATAGATAGATAGATAGATAGATAGATAGATAGATAGTAGATAGATAGATAGATAGATAGATAGATAGATAGATAGATAGATAGATAGATAGATAGATAGATAGATTAGATAGATAGATAGATAGATAGATAGATAGATAGATAGATAGATAGATAGATAGATAGATAGATAGATAGATAGATAGATAGATAGATATAGATAGATAGATAGATAGATAGATAGATAGATAGATAGATAGATAGATAGATAGATAGATAGATAGATTAGATAGATAGATAGATAGATAGATAGATAGATAGATAGATAGATAGATAGATAGATTAGATAGATAGATAGATAGATAGATAGATAGATAGATAGATAGATAGATAGATAGATAGATTAGATAGATAGATAGATAGATAGATAGATAGATAGATAGATAGATAGATAGATGATAGATAGATAGATAGATTAGATAGATAGATAGATAGATTAGATAGATAGATAGATAGATAGATAGATAGATAGATAGATAGATAGATAGATAGATTAGATAGATAGATAGATAGATAGATAGATAGATTAGATAGATAGATAGATAGATAGATAGATAGATAGATAGATAGATAGATAGATAGATTAGATAGATAGATAGATAGATAGATAGATAGATAGATAGATAGATAGATAGATAGATAGATAGATAGATTAGATAGATAGATAGATAGATAGATAGATTAGATAGATAGATAGATAGATAGATAGATAGATTAGATAGATAGATAGATAGATAGATAGATTAGATAGATAGATAGATAGATAGATAGATAGATAGATAGATAGATAGATATAGATAGATAGATAGATAGATAGATAGATTAGATAGATAGATAGATAGATAGATAGATTAGATAGATAGATAGATAGATAGATAGATAGATAGATAGATTAGATAGATAGATAGATAGATAGATAGATTAGATAGATAGATAGATAGATAGATTAGTAGATAGATAGCTAGATAGATAGATTAGATAGATAGATAGATAGATAGATAGATAGATAGATAGATAGATAGATAGATAGATTTAGATAGATAATAATAGATAGATAGATAGATAGATAGATAGATAGATAGATAGATAGATAGATAGATAGATTAGATAGATAGATAGATAGATAGATATAGATAGATAGATAGATAGATTAGATAGATAGATAGATAGATAGATAGATAGATAGATAGATAGATAGATAGATAGATAGATAGATAAGATAGATAGATTAGATAGATAGATAGATAGATAGATAGATTAGATTAGATAGATAGATGATAGATAGATAGATTAGATAGAGATAGATAGATAGATATAGATAGATAGATAGATAGATAGATAGATAGA
>CM010313.2:26922827-26927909 GCA_001923025.3 Taenia multiceps | reverse complement strand
GATAGATAGATAGATTAGATAGATAGAAGAGATAGATTAGAAGATAGATAGATAGATTAGATAGTAGATAGATAGATTAGATAGATAGATAGATAGATTAGATAGATAGATAGATAGATAGATAGATAGATAGATAGATTAGATAGATAGATAGATAGATTAGATAGATAGATAGATTGATTAGAAGATATAGATAGATTAGATAGATAGATAGATAGATTAGATAGAATAGATAGATAGATTAGATAGATAGATAGATAGATTAGATAGATAGATAGATAGATTAGATAGATAGATAGATAGATTAGATAGATAGATAGATAGATTAGATAGATAGATAGATAGATTAGATAGATAGATAGATAGATTAGATAGATAGATAGATAGATAGATAGATAGATAGATAGATTAGATAGATAGATAGATAGATTAGATAGATAGATAGATAGATTAGATAGATAGATAGATAGATTAGATAGATAGATAGATAGATTAGATAGATAGATAGATAGATAGATAGATAGAAGATAGATTAGATAGATAGATAGATAGATTAGATAGATAGATAGATAGATTAGATAGATAGATAGATAGAAGATAGATAGATAGATAGATTAGATAGATAGATAGATAGATTAGATAGATAGATGATAGATTAGATAGATAGTAGTAGATAGATAGATAGATAGATAGATTAGATAGATAGATAGATAGATTAGATAGATAGATAGATAGATTAGAGAGATGATAGATAGATAGATAGATAGATAGATAGATTAGATAGATAGATAGATAGATTAGTAGATAGATAGATAGATTAGATAGATAGATAGATAGATTAGATAGATAGATAGATAGATTAGATAGATAGATAGATAGATTAGATAGATAGATAGATAGGTAGATAGATAGATAGATAGATTAGATAGATAGATAGATAGATAGATAGATAGCTAGATAGATTAGATAGATAGATAGATAGATTAGATAGATAGATAGATAGATAGATAGATAGATAGATAGATTAGATAGATAGATAGATAGATAGATAGATTAGATAGATAGATTAGATAGATAGATAGATAGATTAGATAGATAGATAGATAGATTAGATAGATAGATAGATAGATTAGATAGATAGATAGATAGATAGATAGATAGATAGATTAGATTAGATAGATAGATAGATAGATTAGATAGATAGATAGATAGATTAGATAGATAGATAGATAGATTAGATAGATAGATAGATAGATTAGATAGATAGATAGATAGATTAGATAGATAGATAGATAGATAGATAGATTAGATAGATAGATAGATAGATAGATAGATAGATAGATAGATAGATTAGATAGATAGATAGATAGATAGATTAGATAGATAGATAGATAGATTAGATAGATAGATAGATAGATTAGATAGATAGATAGATAGATAGATTAGATAGATAGATAGATAGATTAGATAGATAGATAGATAGATAGATTAGATAGATAGATAGATAGATAGATAGATAGATAGATAGATAGATTAGATAGATAGATAGATAGATAGATTAGATAGATAGATAGATAGATTAGATAGATAGATAGATAGATAGATAGATAGATAGATAGATTAGATAGATAGATAGATAGATTAGATAGATAGATAGATAGATAGAGATATAGATAGATTAGATAGATAGATAGATAGATAGATAGATAGATAGATAGATTAGATAGATAGATAGATAGATTAGATAGATAGATAGATAGATTAGATAGATAGATAGATAGATTAGATAGATAGATAGATAGATAGATAGATAGATAGATAGATTAGATAGATAGATAGATAGATTAGATAGATAGATAGATAGATAGATAGATAGATAGATAGATAGATAGATAGATAGATAGTAGATAGATAGATAGATAGATAGATAGATAGATAGATAGATTAGATAGATAGATAGATAGATAGATAGATAGATAGATAGATAGATAGATAGATAGATAGATTAGATAGATAGATAGATAGATTAGATAGATAGATAGATAGATAGATAGATAGATAGATAGATAGATAGATAGATAGATAGATTAGATAGATAGATAGATAGATAGATAGATAGATAGATAGATAGAGTAGATAGATAGATTAGATAGATAGATAGATAGATAGATAGATAGATAGATTAGATAGATAGATAGATAGATTAGATAGATAGATAGATAGATTAGATAGATAGATAGATAGATTAGATAGAGAGATAGATAGATTAGATAGATAGATAGATAGATTAGATAGATAGATAGATAGATAGATAGATAGATAGATAGATTAGATAGATAGATAGATAGATAGATAGATAGATAGATAGATAGATAGATAGATAGATTAGATAGATAGATAGATAGATTAGATAGAGATAGATAGATTAGATAGATAGATAGATAGATTAGATAGATAGATAGATAGATTAGATAGATAGATAGATAGATAGATTAGATAGATAGATAGATAGATAGATAGATAGATAGATAGATAGATAGATAGATAGATAGATTAGATAGATAGATAGATAGATAGATAGATAGATAGATAGATAGATAGAGATAGATAGATAGATAGATAGATAGATAGATAGATAGATAGATAGATAGATAGATAGATTAGATAGATAGATTAGATAGATAGATAGATAGATAGATAGATAGATAGATAGATAGATAGATAGATAGATAGATAGATAGATTAGATAGATAGATAGATAGATAGATAGATAGATAGATAGATAGATAGATAGATAGATAGATAGATAGATAGATAGATAGATAGATAGATAGATAGATAGATAGATAGATTAGATAGATAGATAGATAGATAGATAGATAGATAGATAGATTAGATAGATAGATAGATAGATAGATAGATTAGATAGATAGATAGATAGATAGATAGATAGATTAGATAGATAGATAGATAGATAGATAGATAGATAGATAGATAGATAGATAGATAGATAGATAGATAGATAGATAGATAGATAGATAGATAGATAGATAGATAGATTAGAATAGATAGATAGATAGATAGATAGATAGATAGATAGATAGATAGATAGATAGATAGATAGATAGATAGATAGATAGATAGATAGATAGATAGATTAGATAGATAGATAGATAGATTAGATAGATAGATAGATAGATAGATTAGATAGATAGATAGATAGATAGATAGATAGATAGATAGATTAGATAGATAGATAGATAGATTAGATAGATAGATAGATAGATAGATAGATAGATAGATAGATAGATAGATAGATAGATAGATAGATAGATAGATAGATAGATAGATTAGATAGATAGATAGATAGATAGATAGATAGATAGATAGATTAGAGATAGATAGATAGATAGATTAGATAGATAGATAGATAGATTAGATAGATAGATAGATAGATAGATAGATAGATAGATAGATAGATAGATAGATAGATAGATTAGATAGATAGATAGATAGATAGATAGATAGATAGATAGATAGATAGATAGATAGATCGATAGATAGATAGATAGATAGATTAGATAGATAGATAGATAGATTAGATAGATAGATAGATAGATTAGATAGATAGTAGATAGATTAGATAGATAGATAGATAGATAGATAGATAGATAGATAGATTAGATAGATAGATAGATAGATAGATAGATAGATAGAGATAGATAGATAGATAGATAGATAGATTAGATAGATAGATAGATAGATTAGATAGATAGATAGATAGATAGATAGATAGATAGATAGATAGATAGATAGATAGATAGATAGATAGATAGATAGATAGATAGATAGATAGATAGATAGATAGATAGATAGATAGATAGATAGATAGATAGATAGATAGATAGATAGATAGATAGATAGATAGATAGATAGATAGATAGATTAGATAGATAGATAGATAGATTAGATAGATAGATAGATAGATTAGATAGATAGATAGATAGATAGATAGATAGATAGATAGATAGATAGATAGATAGATAGATAGATAGATAGATAGATAGATTAGATAGATAGATAGATAGATAGATAGATTAGATAGATAGATAGATAGATAGATAGATTAGATAGATAGATAGATAGATAGATAGATTAGATAGATAGATAGATAGATTAGATAGATAGATAGATAGATAGATAGATAGATAGATAGATAGATAGATAGATAGATAGATTAGATAGATAGATAGATAGATAGATAGATAGATAGATAGATAGATAGATAGATAGATAGATAGATAGATAGATAGATAGATAGATAGATAGATAGATAGATAGATAGATAGATAGATAGATAGATAGATAGATAGATAGATAGATAGATAGATAGATAGATAGATAGATAGATAGATAGATAGATTAGATAGATAGATAGATAGATAGATAGATAGATAGATTAGATAGATAGATAGATAGATAGATAGATAGATTAGATAGATAGATAGATAGATAGATAGATAGATAGATAGATAGATAGATAGATAGATAGATTAGATAGATAGATAGATAGATTAGATAGATAGATAGATAGATTAGATAGATAGATAGATAGATAGATAGATAGAGATAGATAGATAGATAGATAGATAGATAGATAGATAGATAGATAGATAGATAGATAGATAGATAGATAGATAGATAGATAGATAGATAGATAGATAGATAGATAGATTAGATAGATAGATAGATAGATAGATAGATAGATAGATAGATAGATAGATAGATAGATAGATTAGATAGATAGATAGATAGATAGATAGATAGATAGATAGATTAGATAGATAGATAGATAGATAGATAGATAGATAGATAGATTAGATAGATAGATAGATAGATAGATAGATAGATAGATAGATAGATAGATAGATAGATAGATAGATTAGATAGATAGATAGATAGATAGATAGATAGATTAGATAGATAGATAGATAGATAGATAGATAGATAGATAGATAGATAGATAGATAGATAGATAGATAGATAGATAGATAGATAGATAGATAGATTAGATAGATAGAT
>CM010313.2:26912827-26915327 GCA_001923025.3 Taenia multiceps | reverse complement strand
ATAGATAGATAGATAGATAGATAGATAGATAGATAGATAGATAGATAGATAGATAGATAGATAGATAGATAGATAGATAGATAGATAGATAGATAGATAGATAGATAGATAGATAGATAGATAGATAGATAGATAGATAGATAGATAGATAGATAGATAGATTAGATAGATAGATAGATAGATAGATAGATAGATAGATAGATAGATAGATAGATAGATAGATAGTAGATAGATAGATAGATAGATAGATAGATAGATAGATAGATAGATAGATAGATAGATAGATAGAGAGATAGATAGATAGATAGATAGATAGATAGATAGATAGATTAGATAGATAGATAGATAGATAGATAGATAGATAGATAGATAGATAGATAGATAGATAGATAGATAGATAGATAGATAGATAGATAGATAGATAGATAGATAGATAGATAGATAGATAGATAGATAGATAGATAGATAGATAGATAGATAGATAGATAGATAGATAGATAGATAGATAGATAGATTAGATAGATAGATAGATAGATAGATAGATAGATAGATAGATAGATAGATAGATAGATAGATAGATAGATAGATAGATAGATAGATAGATAGATAGATAGATAGATAGATAGATAGATAGATAGATAGATAGATAGATAGATAGATAGATAGATAGATAGATTAGATAGATAGATAGATAGATAGATAGATAGATAGATAGATAGATAGATAGATAGATAGATAGATTAGATAGATAGATAGATAGATTAGATAGATAGATAGATAGATAGATAGATAGATAGATTAGATAGATAGATAGATAGATAGATAGATAGATTAGATAGATAGATAGATAGATAGATAGATAGATAGATAGATAGATAGATAGATAGATAGATTAGATAGATAGATAGATAGATAGATAGATAGATAGATAGATAGATAGATAGATAGATAGATAGATAGATAGATAGATAGAGATAGATAGATAGATAGATAGATAGATAGATAGATAGATAGATAGATAGATAGATAGATAGATAGATAGATAGATAGATAGATAGATAGATAGATAGATAGATAGATTAGATAGATAGATAGATAGATAGATAGATAGATAGATAGATAGATAGATAGATTAGATAGATAGATAGATAGATAGATAGATAGATAGATAGATAGATAGATAGATAGATAGATAGAGAGATAGATAGATAGATAGATAGATAGATAGATAGATAGATAGATAGATAGATAGATAGATAGATAGATAGATAGATAGATAGATAGATAGATAGATAGATAGATAGATAGATAGATAGATAGATAGATAGATAGATAGATAGATAGATAGATAGATAGATAGATAGATAGATTAGATAGATAGATAGATAGATAGATAGATAGATAGATAGATAGATAGATAGATAGATAGATAGATAGATAGATAGATAGATAGATAGATAGATAGATAGATAGATAGATAGATAGATAGATAGATAGATAGATAGATAGATAGATAGATAGATAGATAGATAGATAGATAGATAGATAGATTAGATAGATAGATAGATAGTAGATAGATAGATAGATAGATAGATAGATAGAGAGATAGATAGATAGATAGATAGATTAGATAGATAGATAGATAGATAGATAGATTAGATAGATAGATAGATAGATAGATTAGATAGATAGATAGATAGATAGATTAGATAGATAGATAGATAGATAGATAGATAGATAGATAGAATAGATAGATAGATAGATAGATAGATAGATAGATTAGATAGATAGATAGATAGATAGATAGATAGATAGATAGATAGATAGATAGATAGATAGATAGATAGATAGATAGATAGATAGATAGATAGATAGATAGATAGATAGATAGATAGATAGATAGATAGATAGATAGATAGATAGATAGATAGATAGATAGATAGATAGATAGATAGATAGATAGATAGATAGATAGATAGATAGATAGATAGATAGATAGATTAGAGATAGATAGATAGATAGATAGATAGATAGATAGATTAGATAGATAGATAGATAGATAGATAGATAGATAGATAGATAGATAGATAGATAGATAGATAGATAGATAGATAGATTAGATAGATAGATAGATAGATAGATAGATTAGATAGATAGATAGATAGATAGATAGATAGATAGATAGATAGATAGATAGATAGATAGATAGATAGATAGATAGATAGATAGATAGATAGATAGATAGATAGATAGATAGATAGATAGATAGATAGATAGATAGATAGATAGATAGATAGATAGATAGATTAGATAGATAGATAGATAGATAGATAGATAGATAGATAGATTAGATAGATAGATAGATAGATAGATAGATAGATAGATAGATAGATAGATAGATAGATAGATAGATTAGATAGATAGATAGATAGATAGATAGATTAGATAGATAGATAGATAGATAGATAGATAGATAGATAGATAGATAGATAGATAGATA
>CM010313.2:26877748-26907727 GCA_001923025.3 Taenia multiceps | reverse complement strand
ATAAATGGCGCAAAAGCTTTAAAGATATATACAGTGCTATAGCGTCCCGAGACTTTTCTTAAGATAAAAGAAGGCATGGTACCAGGGCAGATATATATATTCTGGAACCAGAGGACTTGTGCTCTGTTGAACGGCCCGGAATTCGGCCAACCGGCTGATACAATATGGCCACCTAAGTGACCGAAAATGGCAAATCGAACAAACAAAGTACTCCAGTGCAGATCTTTGCGTCTATTCTGCAAAGCAGGAGGACATTATTTTTAGACCAGGAAATGTCTTCCTGATTTACAGGACATCTGAAAAGCTGCGAGAGTGTCCGGAGGCCAATGATGTGAAACTTATGTAATACTTTGTTTGTTCGAACTACCGGTTTAGGTCACTTGGGTGGCCATCTTGTTCTAGCCGGTTGGTCGGCCTCCGAGCCGTGCCAACAGCCCCAAGTCCTCTGTTCCCGGAATATATATATATTCTGCCCTAGAACTGCGCCTTCTTTTACCTTAAGGGCAGCCTCGGGACGCTACACTTAACTTTTCTGTATTAACAAAACTAAGGGTTTAATAGCGTCTAAAATACCACACACAAGAGCACAAACTTTACGAAATTTGTGCTGTAAACATCAATTTCGTTTGGTATCAGTTTACGGACCTGTCCTAAAGTATTTCCTAATCAATCGTAACTTATGGATAACTTACACAATTCAGCATTAAATTTTTTGCCTTTTATTCAGAAATTACTTCCTTGTAGCGTTATTAATGCAACAAAATTTCTTTTTGAAACTGCTAAGCACTTTAAAATACCCATGTCTGGATACCATTTCTATCTTATTCACCAATGTATTTTAGCCTGTATTGATCTTATTACTGCCTTTATCTTTAGTGTTTCTTTAGCCTACAGATATATATAAATGGCATGTGACCTTCAGTACTCGATAAGCGGTAATTATGGGCAAGACAAGGAAGAGCCAACGTGGTGGTAGGCGGCGTAGCGTCAGCACAACTAGCAGCAGCAGCAGCAGTAGTAGTAGTAGTTCATCCAGCAGCGATCGCAGGTAAGCACTCATCTTCTTTATTACGTTTTCTTAGTCGAGGTTACAGGCGATCCCGGTCTAGGCACGCAGTAAGTACATCCCTACCCCACAAACTTTTTTTTAGGAAAGGCATTATGACAAAAGACCGGATGTGAGGATGTTTTCTGTTTATCAGGTAGTTTTTTGTGAACTTAACAAATACATTAGCTAAAGAATGTGCTCCATGGTTTTTAGGTAGATGAGTTGTTTACATTTCCAGTGATCAATTACATAATTTGTTTCCTTGCTATTTTGCATTAAAAAAACAACGACGACTGGTTGTTTGGTAGCCTCTGTGGGATTAGCTGTATCAGTTATATTGTTGCTTCGCAACAGAATTATGGACTCGTTATATTCACATGGGTCATGCTAGAACCTTCTGTAAGATTTTCTAAATATGATTGTTTAAATGGGCCGCCGATTTATTTTATTTTCCTTTTGACCTGATATGTAACAATTTGTCAATGAGCTTGTTGTAGTTTTTTCATCAGGATCGTTATTTCACTGTGGCATTGCTTCTTTAACGAAATGCGTAATCTTTCCTGAAACTATGGGCAATATTAAGTTTGAAGAGCCAAAATTTTGGTCGGCTGAAAGCTTTATTTTGTGTAGTAAGATAATCCTTTCAAATCACTTAAACTACGATACGTACTTAATTCAGTACATAATCTGATGAATGTGTTAAATCATTGGCAGGAGACACATATATCTGTCTAGCTAAGTTGCGATATTTCCTCAGCCAGGCTACGGAGCCCTGCCCATGAATGGAGTATATCCAGTACAAAATGGAATGATGCCTAATACGATGATGCCGCAGATACCCAACAGTATGATACCACCGTACGGTGCGCCAGCAGCGCCAATGACCAACCGGGCATGATGCACTCACACCAAATACAGCCACCTATGTACCCCTACCAAAACGGAATGGTGAGCTGGCCGTGCCAGGGCTCGCAGATCGGCGCACCACAAATGCAACCCTCGGTTCCACCTACCCCGGTATTCCAGTTTCAAATATCGCCAGGAAAAAATGCACCTGGTAGGAAGTGAATCCTGTCAGCACATCCATTGTTTCCGATTTCTTATCTACGCCTGACGAATAAATGTACTCAGTGTCAAGCATTTTATGCTATTTTTTTTGCGTGCATTACGCTGTACTGATATTTATTTTGCAATGTATCGAATCGTTTTATGCCTAAAATAATGCTACATTCTGGGCTTGTAGATTAGATTCACATGAGCCGTGAAGTTGTATCTTTCGTCTCAATGCATCAAATGTTCCGATTCACCACTCAAAGGCAGATAAAATATGAAAATAAATAGATGTTATTCAACAGAAATTTCTTTATTCTTAAATTCCATATTTTTGGTAGCATTACACATGTTACCTAGATTAATGCTTGATGTTTTATAAGATCGTGTTCACAAGATCTGTCTGATTAAAGGAATAATCAGCTTAATGCTTGTGACGTTAATTAAGGCAAAGATGTGGATCATTAAAAGAGACGCTTAAATCTGAAAAACCACTAAATTTAGATTTTCTCTATATTTGGTGATAGGATGCTTAATTATCAATTTAAGCTGTTATACAGATTTTGCAGCAGACTACCTAGCAAATAATACCTATGATTTTTGACCGGTCTCGCTGTGTGAAAAGGCGTTTAGTGTCGATTTCATTTGAATGTGCTTAAAT
This sequence comes from Taenia multiceps, assembly GCA_001923025.3. Lineage (NCBI taxonomy): Eukaryota > Metazoa > Platyhelminthes > Cestoda > Cyclophyllidea > Taeniidae > Taenia > Taenia multiceps. The sequence goes on along the minus strand of CM010313.2, from coordinate 26,904,968 downwards.
AAACAGTCTTAAAGAAAGTAATGTCTAGCTGTGATATCCTTATAGCTTAGCTGCGTTTCACTATGCATTGCCTGAGGCATCAAATGAGGAAGCCTGAGTGCAGACACGATTTTCCAGGATTCAGATGAAAAATAAAAGCTCTCTTTTCCCGCTGTGTAAAAGAGTTGAAGTGAAAAAATAAGCCGAGGAGTTAGATAAAAGCATTTATTTCTATGTTATCGTACGAATTGTAACGGAGAGATGCGCGGGAACATAGCAAAATGGTGCCAGGAAATTCTTGCAAAAAATAAAGCAAAGTCGATGCGATTATTGCTTTTAACATGGGTGGCAGACGTGCAGGCACAAGATTGTATTCATACGAAGAGAACTAATTAGTGTTTTTCAAAATCGTAAGCACCTTTTCGCGTATCTCACAACACCCATTTGCTACCATTAACGTAATTAAGCAATCACGCAAAGCACACCGAACCATGCCTTATACTGGCTATAAAGTAGAAAAATTCGCAGCAATTTGACTTTGACTAGGCGCCTGAGACGGCTTCCATCAGAATTTCCTCCCGCCAAATACGAACTGAGTGTGATGAAGAGCTGAGAGCGCGTATTTTACGGATGATGTGCACCGGTGCCAAGTGGAAGCAAAGAGAGATAGGGATGAATTTCTGATCGTGCTCGTAATACATTTCAAATTCGTTTTAAGGAAGCATGCATGAAAATTCAATTAGCAAATTAAACTCGGAGAAAAATTATACCGACTCGTTTACGCACATGTGAATTAATAGTGGTAGGGACGATGCTGTGCAATGTGAAATTTGTGGATTTCCGAAAGTGACTTGCTCGGAATTCTGGAAAAGTTGACTCGCACACAAAACGGGAGAGACGAATTGAATTAAAACTCGACTTCATCGATCACGGCTTTGACATGAACAATGAGTACTCACGGGAAAGCCACTCCACAATCCAGCTAAAATGCTAGTTGCACAGATAGATGTTGGTCTCACTCTACCTACACCAAATGTAGGCGACAGTTGCAAAAAGGATTCTCACTCTTCCTCATTTTAGGGGTTAGTTGGGTTGAGTAGCGACTGGTAATGCAAAATGAACAAATTAGGCAGTCGACTTGCTGATGGTTGTTAACCGATAGACCACACAGCGTCAACCCTTTTCTTAGCTGCGTAATCGACTAAAATGATTAGCATCTCTTCTTATTGGCCTACGCAATGCAATCTGAGCAAGATTGACATCAAGTAACTTTAAAAGGTCTCACCTACTTAAATATGCTTAAACGGACTAAATTCCGGCTAGGAATAACCATTTGATAAATGCAAGAAGACAAAGGTCGTCTTGAATGCGCCATAATTTTCACAATTAACAACATATGTAACTTTATTGGACACTTTTACCGCAAAATTTATCCAACAATTTCGTAAGTAACTCCCTTGAGTTTGAAATTGAGGTGGATTGCCAAAATGTTCATTAAAGCACGCTCCTCATTGCTTTGAAATGCTCATTAAGGTCATTGGTTAACACTTGTTGCTACCTTATGCTTTAAAGTTTCGATGTGATGCTTATCCTCATGTTGGTGTACTTGGAAATAAAGCACTAATTGCTTTAACTGGCAATGTGAATGAGAGTGTCAAAACACTTGAAATTAGTTGCGCATGGGTGAGGACAAAATTTTGCCAAAAACAATGCCAAATAACCAGTTTCAGTATTTGTGCAGAAAAATTATTCTTAAATTTCGTGATCGGATGGCCAGCACTGTCAAGCAGGCCATTTACACTCCGTGGACTTAGGTTCTACACCGATACCAATTCGATTTGTTACATGCATTGGACCTCCAATATGTGATTGTTAGATTCAATTGCTCAATGCGATGGAGAACCCCCTTGATGCAAAACTACTTGCCGTTTCTTGATCTAGCGTATTTTGAGCAATAGGTTAAGGAGGACGAATAGCCTCTGAGAATGCCTTAACCAAGCGCAGTGTCAAAGCGAATGCACGCAGAGAGAAAAGTTGTGCATTTACGCGTACATTGTCGCACCTGTGAGGAGCGGGTGACATGTATGCGCTGCGCCGCACTTACGTCAGGAGGACCGCCAATTCACAGGCTTCGTTAATTCACTGAATCCGACCCGCCACAAGGCATAATTAAGCTGCGTTCATTCGCCAACTGGAGAAGAGAGGTATATGAATTAGGAATTGCACGAAATAGATTTCACGACGTGTATATGAGGCAATGAGTCATGACCATTTGGCAAAGCAATCGGCACATTTCAAAGGAAGAAAAATTTACTTAATTATGTCTTGACGACGTGCGTGCCGGAATAATTAATGCAGTCATGGGTATGCAGGCATAAAAGTGTGATGAAATCTACCATCATAGTATGCCCATCGAAAATCAGAATGACCTTTCAGTAATGAGGTTATATGGGCAAAGGGGGCTCAAATCCCTCCAATCGGTACCCAATGAGTGTTCAAATTAGGAAAGAAATGAAACCTATGCTTGAATGTCAAGATGGTCAAAAAATCTCTCACAAACACAAGCCATGAATAATGGCTCATGGTGCGACGTGACCCTTCATTAATTGCAAATCGAATTAACGTACAATGGAGTGATTTCAATTATTTAAAGATCAGTTAAGGTAGATAAGAACAAGATGAGCGATAAGACGAAAGTCCGGAAGTTAGTGGACGGGAAATTGGTCTCAATGATCCGGATAATTTTATGCAATGAACATTCAAGCAGTGAGATCACCTTCTATTAGGAATAAGAATTGGCTGTTCAACTCGATTTATATGGATGCGAGATGCTCCTAAATGCAAATAAGTGCAATCAAGGTTTCTCATGTTAAGATTACTCACGAGTAGCAAAATGACAGCTGGGCATGGGATTCAGTTCGATTTGATTGCCATGAGAGCCTGATGCTAAGAGATGCAAACAGTCAACAGGGCCCAATATAAAATCAGCCTTTCCACTAAATACTTTAAATGCACAGGTAAACCTATTAATATGATGTAAAATGATCCCTATAGATTTGTTGACTTAATGGTAATCCCAGAAACAATCATGAAAACTGATTTAACGGCATTAACTATGCCAGTTTGTAAACAACTCAAAGTCAAGGTAGTTCAAAGTTTTTATAAGGGGATGAACGACTAAGATTGCTTCCCATTTTCCATGTTGCTTCCCCTCCCAATTTTCCGTGTTATGGGGAGTGATAGGAATGGACAAATGTTTTTAGACCGTTATCTTAATAATCACCCTTAAAGGTCATTATTTTTAGCTTTAATGAACAGAAGAAGGAAACTTTCTTCTTCTCAAATTGCTTAGCAAAATAGATAGTTTACTGTTAACGCGGGAATCCAGTGGTTTCAGTGTACTGCATTTTTTAGCTTAATGATATTTAGCACCCTAAGTGTTCAAAATGCACTTTTTTCTTTAAATGGGTTTGGTTCAATTCTGGTGTGAATCAGTATTTCTTAACCTGTTGTTCTCAGAATCGCGTTTTTCCCCAAAATGTTTGTGATGATGTTCACGTGCTTTATAAACAAACTAACTTAACAACTAATGAACTGAAATTGTAAGTAAATTTAGTTTCTTAAATATAACCCAGTCGATAATTTCTAAACAGTGCTAATTTGATTATTGTCAATTTTTAAAAACCCAGCTTTCAACTTTTTCACACAATTGTTGCAATTTACTTTAAGCTTTTAATTTTTTAAATGCGTGCTTGTGGCTGGTATAGCAGTTTCTTCGAATAATGTGAGAATTATTAAACAGAAAAGCAAAAATTTTATTTTATTTTTGTTTTTGATTATTTTTTATTACTGAACGCCTATTAGTAGAAACATACTTAGGATTAATGCAAAGTGGAATAAGAAATCATTAAATTTTATTTTCGACTCGGACAAATAGACGAGAAGAGTTTTGAAAAAATAACCGAGTTGCACTGCGAATACTAAAGCAAAAGTTGCAAAATTTTGATTAAAACGTAATCTGCGAATTTAAAAAGCATGTTTATTCGTCACTTGTTGATGTATTTCTTCCTGGATTAAAAATTTAAGCTAACCTTTTTGGGAGAAACATATTAGTTGCAACTTATAAGTGCGCAGCTCCTATAATTAGAGTAACTGATTGCAAAATTATTTCAAAAAGCAATCAAACCAATGGTTATGGCTCACAATCTGCATTAAAAATTACAAAAAGCGAAAAGACTTATTAAGCGAATTGAATTTATTTAACATTAGGTTGCATACAATTAGCGTTGTAAACTAAAGGCTAAGCTTTAGACTTCATCTTAACCACCCACTCATTGAGCGTCTATCTATATAAGTGTAGGCTGTGCAAATTTAGTTTCCTATAGAAATTCCACCTGTAGCAAAATTAGCTTTATTTCCTGCGTTATGCATAACCACCGATCGCAAAATCATAGCTTTAATGTTTAACAGACGATGCCTATTTAAAGTAAAATAGAAGTTACGAAGACTTTAACACATAAAACGCTAAGCAATAGATATTTTCTGAAAAGATAGTTTAATTAATGGATAAAAACGCAGTGTTGTTTAGCGCTGCGCGATCACCTGCTTAGCCATACAGAGTGGCGAACACCCCTCATAAAACAATGCACATAACTTTTCTGCAATGCGTTTGATTTTAAAATAGCTCCCTTTTTCGGTTACGCGCACTTGAATCGACCCTTTCGCCCTCTCTGGGTGGACTGGCCTCTGGGCTATACCAGTGGCTCCAACCCTTTCTGTTCGCCAAATGCGTATATTCTGCCCGAGTATTATGCCTTCTTTTGTCCTCAGAGAAGTCTCAGGGTGCTACATTGGTGGCAGCTTATAGCGGACCCGAATTAAAGGGTTTCTATCCTGATTTCTACCATGGATGAGAGAATCGCTGACGACCCACAAGTGGAGGGCTGAGAATGACATCTACCTTCACCAACTACCTCAGTCCCGTGGTCTGCAAAAAAGCTATTAGCAACAAAGGCAGCAGTAGTCTTCAATAATTCGGAAAAGTTCCGCCACTAAGATTCCCTTCCATGTCCGCATAAAGGTGCCGACTCTGTGAACAGACGTGAAATTCCATTCCCACCGGTCTGTGTTAAATCCCATACTCTCTTTCATAAGACTACTTATATGCCAGTATTCCAACGTCCAACTATGGACACGCGTAACGGCCAGCACATTTTCCATCTCTGAATCCACTTCTCAAAACAGCCTAAACTCAGGATCTAGCGGAATTGCCAAGAAGGATTATTCGCGCTGCGTTGAATTCGCATAGAAATGGGTGAATCGATGCATAGAAATTTGATGACTGGCACAGTCGACTCGTGGGTATTTTCTTGTAGCGCTGGTTATGTTGTGATGGCTGACGTGGAAGGCTGATTGAGGAGAGCATGGAAGACGACGCTGAAAAGAGGAGAGGGGCTATGTAATATATTTGTTGTTTGTACAGCACTCGGTTTCGGTCGTGGGAACTTAATTGCCCATTTTGTACTTTGTCAGTAGCCTCAATCTTTTCTTTTTGCAGGAAATTCATATTTCACACTAGTAGTATCTTCGTTCTTCCTTAGAGACTTCTCGGTGTTCTATATTTCTTTATGTGCTATATTCTCTAGCATTATTTTAATGAATGATCGCTGACCTGGATAAAATTTTGAAACTTTTAGACAACGTGGTGAAGTACTTTAGCGAAAATATTATTTATGCAACAATCGTTTAGATAGTTATAAAATTAAGGAAAAACGAAGGCGTTGCATAATTAGTACATAGTGGCTTTCAGCAAGTGAGATTTTCATAAATGGACAAGAGGTATACTCATTTGTCTGTACCATTTAATAGAAAGGGTTTTATTATTGCAGGAAAATGTATAGCGAAAAAAATAGGCAAAATTTGCTGAATGAATGACCTTTATGTTGTTGCTAAGCCATGTTACATGAACTTTTACGGTTGTAGTGCAAAAATAAGTTTAAAATGTGAAATCGTTTACAATTAACCAGGTAAGAATGTTGTAGAAAAAATGGCGCTATTTTGAAGAAATGGACAATGCGTACGATTTTACTGACTCTGCGAATGAGGACTATTTTTAAAGCACATAAATACTAGAAGCATGTTTGAATGTGTAGGCAAACAGTTAGAGAGGTCTGCTTAGGCAAGAACATCAAACATGCGGATTCACATACATACATACATACATACATACATACATACATACATACATACATACATACATACATACATACATACATACATACATACATACATACATACATACATACATACATACATACATACATACATACATACATACATACATACATACATACATACATACATACATACATACATACATACATACATACATACATACATACATACATACATACATACATACATACATACATACATACATACATACATACATACATACATACATACATACATACATACATACATACATACATACATACATACATACATACATACATACATACATACATACATACATACATACATACGTGCGTACGTACGTACGTACGTAATTACGTAATTACGTATATACATTCCTTAGGCAATATACTCTGATTAGCTAGCACTTTGCGTTTCACTAAATAGGGTAAACGGTTTATTATCTTGACACTAGAGCTATTTTAGCAGTTTCTTCATTTATTTTAAAGTGTGAAAATCGCGTATCATCTGGTCATAATGAATGGATCCCAGTTTTCAAATTAAAGAGATCTACGCAGTTGTTCCATCTGAATTGCGTTGTTCTGAATTATGTTGAGGCAAATCAAAGGCCGTACAGATATGCCATAAGTCCACAACTCAACGCATATAATTTTGTTTTACAGCTTCACAACCTCACTTTTAACACCCTAAATTGGCAACTTTATTTTCTGCGAATTTGAAGTGTGAAAATTCCCATATATTTTATTTAAAGAGAAACACAAAACATGAATTTCGATATTTGGTATCCAAATATGTAAAGCTAATGAATGCTTGGACAAAGCTCAGATTTGATTTGCGGGGAACTAAATCAAGCAATGGAAATCTTCAAGCTAATTATCATTTGTGCTGCATCAAAAGGGAAGAATTTCAAGACATTGCTGTAGCGTCCCGAGACTTCCGTTAAGGTAAAAGAAGGCATAGTACCTGGGCAGAATAAATATTTTGGAAACAGAGGGACTGTTGGTACTGCCCGGATGCCGACCAACCGGCTAGTACAATACGGCCACCCAAGTGACCGAAACTGGCAGTTCTAACAAACAAAGTATTACATTTGCCTTCTTATGATTGACGTCTAACTAACCTTTTGATGCTAGTTCAACCGATCGTCGCTTTACCTGGTAAAAGAGATCCAATGTCGTTGTGAAAGTAAAATTCAGTGGCTTTAACTGTTTTAATGATTTGACTTCAGACCTCCGGATAAGACTCACTTTTATAAATAAAGTCACAGCAATAGGATTAAATATTTATTGCCAACGTCTATTGGTACTGTAAGGCTTATGACGGCGCTGAATTCATACCCCTTAGCTTAAGTTCAATCCGCGAGTTTTATGTGCCTACCAAACCAAGCACATTGTTAAGCGAACAATGAGAGCATTACAATAGATTATGATAAGTCCTCTTGAACTTTTAATCTAGTTGTATGCACTTTACGTAGGTAGAAAATTGCACTTATTATTTACAAAACATGCAGTTGCACGCAATAAAATGGGATTCCAATGCACTGTAGATTGGGACATGATGGATTCAGGGTACAAAATTGACAGCTGCCGCACAAAAAATACATTTAATTTTAAGCCTATTCTCAAGCTTTAATTGCTTTACAAATGTTTGTAAAACAAATAAGTTGCTTTTCGCTATTCGTGATTAAAACCACCCTACGTTTTGCATTTTGGTGAAAGGGGAAGTAGACTTCTCAATGGAAGCATAAATTTTAACTTTGCCTTTAAAATGCGATACCATGATTGCTCTTACAAGCGGCTGAAATAAAGGAGACAGAGAGGTATAGTTATTAGCGCATCTCTTTGTGTTTTGTAGGGTTATTTTGCACAAAATGCGTTACAAAATGGAAACACTGCATTAAGCAAGCATAACGTCAGAGAGACAAGATGCAAAGTTTCATTTTCCCATTTGAGACAATTTAATGTGTTCTCCTGGCGATCTGAGGAAAGAATCCAAATTCTCTACTAAATTTAATTGAGCTTTGCTCTGTGTCCAGGTGTCACGCGCAACCTGGCAACATGGTCCATCGGAAAGTGGAAATTACCCTACTCTGTTGACGACCGCCTCTGCACTTTTACATGAACGATAAGCTAAAATAAAGGAAACTTATTCAGTTCATCGTCTCCGCATTTGTTTCTCATGCAAATTCTTTAATTGCACAATGTCAGTGGCGGTAAGTGTAAACGTATTTAATGTGAACTAAACATGGAATGGTCGCATCTATTTAACAAGTAAAAAACTGTTAGGAGACGTTTTGATTTGTTATCTGATCTCAAAAACGTTGGCTAAGTTTTGTGGCAGAAGACGTCATTCAGCCTAACATTAGAGCATTGCTAATTTGCTAAATATGGCAACCAATAAGAAGCAATCCCGTGCCACTTGCATAGTTTAAACAGAATTTTTCGTCGGTTAATGCGAAAATCATGACAAATGTCTGGTATCATTTTTGCTCTAGTGATTTGTATGATTGCTGTAACGTAATCCATCTCATCAAGTACTTATTTCCGTTTGAGTAACATCGTGACCTCTTTACTTTAGCTGAATTTAATAATCCCAATTTTTTTTCGTATTTCCGCTGAATTACGCTTCGGCTGCCTCAACTTTTAAAAATGGCAACAACAATGCTAACTGCCCTCCATGAGTTCTAATCTGTATGATAGGGCGACAATTTATTTCCATTTTACGAATTCACCATTTTATTGCTCCGCTAGTCAACGAGTGGATTATATGTATTTATTTCATAGGCTATCCAAAGGATTGCAATCAGTGACACAAATGGGTCATCTTCAACTAGTCGTTTTTCTAGAGAAGTGTAGTTTGGAATTTCCGTAATTCGCGTGCAGTTCATGGCTCAACTCCCTTTCAAATTTAATATTAGTGTTTTCATCCTCGTTAGGCATTAGACAAGGCTAAGGCCTAAAGGTCACGCGGTAAAAGCCGACTAACACAGCCGTCGATAGGGCAACATCGACGTAGCAACAAATAACAGGCGAAACCGTGGTGCAAAGCCTCATATATTTCACATTTTTGAGCCAATTTTAGGAACGCGTGAGTTTAGATAGACCCACATTCAAGTGGAAGTCTCAAACTGCACAATTAAGTCTGGGCACATTTCGCGCACGCTCCTTATGCACGGTAATCATATGCGCAGTGCTCAAACGTTATTGGTAACCTGTGTGCCAACCTAATGGCAAAATAGATTCCACCTTCAATTTCATGACCATCTGCACGAAATTGCTTGTCGTTTGTGGAAACGTAACCTCAGTGTGAGTTTTTCTCAACGCTCCCGTAAGACAACGTACTATGTGGTTAGAAATACGCAAGGCATATTGGCAATACCTAAGCACTTTCCCCACTCCTCATAGCGCCATTTATTTCTTCAAAACAATGTATTCGTTGTCCCATCAACTTATTCTGCTTACTTCTTCTGAAGTGATTCTCCAGCTGCACAAAAATAGTTGAATAACTAGCCGTTTGTTGGGCCCCGCGATGGGTACCAAACTTGTAAATTATGTATCATCATAACGATCTTCAAATTTCTTCATATTTGTATATTTTTGTGCCATCACTGCGTGCTTGTACTAACACTTTTCCGTGATGACCTCATGATGACCACCCAGAATGTAGCAAGGCATTCAAGTCGCACCTACACACCTACATGGCTTTCTACTTAAGCCACGGGGTATCGATCCGTATTTTCTACACTTAGAGTCCTAAATATTCTTTGTTTATAAAGACTATTTCAATAGCTTTATTTGTCAATAAATTTGGCGTCGAATAAGTCATTCCTTTCATCTTCTTGCTTGTAAGTTTCGTCTGGCTGTTCAAATCACTGCCAATGATACCCTATTTAAAGTACAGCAATGTACTCTGAAGTAACATCCGCGTGGCCGATGCAATTTTTGAACCAATTTGGTATAGGTTTTATGTCTCCATACAACCTTACCACTCTCCATTCCCCAACACGTTTTACTCACAAAGAATAAACCTCTTGTGTGTGATTTGGACGATAACCTTACATTACCACGCTCATAGAAAGCGCAAAACTTGTAAATGTAAAATTATGCGATCGCACATGGAGGTAGGACAACTACTTCAATCGGCTCTTACACAACTCCTGTACCTAGAAGATTAAGACGACAAATGTACAATGTACAACATTTCGGTGACTGTAGTCAAAGCGCAACATATAAATGGATCTTTTCTTACGATCATTCACATAAAGGCTAAGTTTTTCACCCATTATTTAAGAACTATCCTATTTTGGCGGATACGAAGATTAAGGCTTCATGTATTCATTATTTTGGAATCATGAATAATTAAGAAAATCAACTTAGTTTCCCCAGTATGGGGTTTAGTCTAAAATTAATGTGACGCAGACATCTCGAAGCACTAGGGAAGTGTTCTATAGGTAAAGTGGAGTGAGTTTTGGATAGTCTATGTAATTGGTTCCTTTAAAAATAGGCTAATATGATATTTGAAACAAACCATGTGGTAGATTTGGATATCTACTGAGGTGAGTAACGAAATGGAGACAGCTATAGTGGTGGGAAACGAAGGCGTTCACCCACTCAATTCAAAGTACGCGCAGATAAATAAGGCGCAAACTGTGATGTGATTGGTGCTCCAAAAAATATCGGCAAACAAATTGAAGCGAATGAGTGAGGCCAAGAGGATGGACCGATGAGTTTCAGCTCTAAGATTTAGTATGTTTTCAACATCATTACGCGCGATCTAAAAGTAATGGTATCCGATGACGCCAAATTCATATGTCTTGGTAGCTGAGATTGGATCTCGTTGGCTTTTTAATGAGGGTAATCGAGCAACAAAGCCTTCAAAGCGAATGCCTTTATTTTTTAATGAATATGAGCGAACTGGAGGTATGTACGAGACTGCTAATTGACTAACGGCGAGCGATGGATAATAGGATGGTGACAGCCTCGTCCATTTGTGATGATTTGGCTATTACTTTATTGTGAAGATTTGTACATTTTAAGCGCGATCACCTTATTGTTGGCAAATTTTGAAGAACCGATCTAGACCGTTAACCGTGGAGCGATTCAGAACATTCGAGAAAAGGAAATCTGGGAATCCTAGCACTTGGAAATAGAAACGCTACTCTTAAGATTGTAGGCAAATCGCCGAGTACAAACCTCCGCATCTCTTATAAAAAGACATTAACCCATGAATAATACCTATTACTCTTGAATTATGGTTTCTTCTTTATTTCCCACCTTACACATTTTTACCTGGTTCATGGTTAATCATTTGGCACAGCTCCTGAGAAGAGCTGACTCCAAAATCTTCCACTTCATTTACCTATCAGGTAACCGATTGACCTAAAAACCTTAGTTTACACGCTAAGGACGCAATTATTTGGGTGTTTTATCGTTTTTAAGATGTATGTGGCTTCAAACATAATTGTAGCCTTTCAATAAAAAAACCAAAACTGAAAATTTCGTCGTAAATTTGTGAGTTTCTCTGATACTTTTGGGCTTGATTTATCCTCGCAGCTGTTTTCGATCGAAGAAGTCAGTAAATAGGTTACATTTCATTGACGATTTAAAAAATCATTGGTGCTACTGGAGTCACGCAAAAAAGCGGCACTGAGTTCGGTGACCAATAATAAAAGTCGCAATTTATTTCCATGATATCTGGAATAATTGAGACATGTAAAAAATACAAACTTGAATGAAATCTATAAATACATAAAATCAGCATTCAAGCAGAATTTTCGAAAATTGCCATAAATAAATGAAGTCGAAAATAAAAACGCCACCATTTTGCTGCGTGCCTAAAAAAGGTTTATCGAAAACTTGAACAAGCCTATCTTCCCCATACATTCTCATTCTGTGCACAAACGAATGAGATCAGGTTTTATTATGTGGATTTAGATGCTTTTCATCCAGATACTTGGTTGCGCAAAAGATCACTCCATCACTCGTCAGTTCTTCATACAGTTAGGGGATCGACGTGCGAAAAGCGCTCGGTTGAGTGGACGAGTGTGGTGATTTCGTGGACGACACTATAGCTACCGTTGTCAGTGCGGTTAATCATCTGCTCCACGACGAATATCATATCGTCAATGGCGCCGTATGTAGGGGCTATCTGCACTGGACAGCGTCGCACAAAGGCGTAGCGGTTTGTCAACGTGTCGCAGGAGACAATAGAGCGGCGTCGCCTCCACTCAACCAGATGAGAATAGCCATTGTAAATGCAGTCAACATTCCGGGGGTACATGTCCACAAGCACTTTGACCGATTTGATGGGAGCTGGCAGCCACATCTCACCAAAGGGGCGGTAGATCAGAGGGAAAATATCCTCCACACGGTATGCATATCGCTGAAGGTTATATTCCTCCATCTCATGAAGGTATTCACCTTCAATTTTATAATAGCAAATATCGAGGTAGGGCCAGCCATAGTTCTTTCTTGGGATCTGCCTAGAGCCCTCTATGTCCACATCGTTCATACTTGGGGGCAGAATTGACATGTAGAGTTTGTCTCGATATCCACTTGAGGCAATAAGATATCCTTCCTTGTGATGCCTCTTAATGTTGTCTTGGATAAAGTCTCTGTAACTAATGTCCACAAGTACGTCAGCTTCATCATCCCAAGGAATAAAACCGTGGTGTCGGAGGGACCCAAGAAGAGTGCCTGAGCTAATAAACCACTTATCCTCCGAATTATTCTTTCGCATTATTCCCGCAAAGAGGGTAATGAACTTCAAAAGCATGCCACGCTGGGTGGCTGTCATTCTGGGTGCGAAGAATCTGGACCTGTAGAGACTGTTTGGGTTGGGAGAGGATGCGGATTCAAGTCGAGGCCAGGGAATCTGGGTGAGGTTGGGGAGGAGGCCCGGAGTGTAGACCGGCTTGACAAAGAAAGCCTCCGGTGGTGAGATACTCTGAGCCTTCAGAACTTTTACATCCTTGCAGAGGGGAATGCGTTGGAAAGGTCCCCAGTACCACAATACCCCAAAGAGAACCACATTGCAGATCAACAGAATTCCTATCACGACTGACTCTTGCACTGCAAACGGAGGCATATTGCTACAAGGAGAGGCAAGCCAACATTCAGAACTTTAAAAGCATTTTAATAATAAAGTACTTAAAGAGAAAAAAGTCGTAGGGATACGACAAATCCCTATTGAATCTTTTCAAACCACAACATAATCTAGTAAATAGTTAAGAGTACCAAAGTACGATTCTTGTAACCTATTAGTATTTATGAACGAGGTAGGAGGTTCGTTCTTTTTTCGCTTAGTAGGACACAAAATCACTAGATATCACAAAGGAGAAATATGGTACGGCTATGAGCAAGCCATGGATTAATCTTTACTGCCTATAATTCCTTGTGAAATACTATCGATTGTGACATGGTGCTAGCTGTGAAGTTAACTTGTCATTAACATTTCAAACGGCATGAAATATAACATTGTCAAGATATTCCTTTATCATACCCTAAGTAACGCAAAATCGCATTAGCAGTGAAATGTCTTTTCATAATCCCAATTAGTAACCCTGCCTTAGAGTGGGTGGATAAAGAGATCGACCAATGGAATGGGGGATTCTAAGAGGCCTCGACCAATCGCAACCTCCCTCTGTCACTCAGTGAAAACGGTGTGCTGAGTTATGAACACCTGTTTTTGATGTAAAAAATTAATTCATAATTAACTAGGATTCAAATGGCATACATTTTTTGCATGAGGTTAGGCGAGATTCCAGCAAAATGCTTGGTTCTCAAAGAGTCGTGTTTTTTCTATTAAATCATGAGGCAAATATTTGAAATGTCCAAAACAAACGAAATTTTACTAAGAGAATTATAGGAGGTGGGTTCATTTAGCTAGGAATCTTATGAACTAGAATGCAGCAGGGTAAGCTTAAACCGTGCAATAACTTGAAAAACCCCACTTATTTTATTAAGTAGCTTAAGGCTTAGTTCTATTAGGCATGAAAAAATACCACTCGATTTAAATCCGAAGCTGAAATTATGTCCAATTCCATGTTGAACTACCCTAAAACTTGTGCAGATTGGCATATGGTGAGATATAATTCATCAAAGGGGCTGTATCTCGAAATCCACATGGAGGCCGTCTAATCAAGCTTCGAAAGCCCTCTGCGTGGTCCTGAGAGATTCGAGCAAATGCAGTGCCTAATTTCAGACCTGGTGAGAGACACACCCGGTCTTTATTCCGATACTCACGTATAGACACACCTCCAACCTAATGTCGTTATGCATGCCCATGTGAGATGTCGTGATACCTGCCTTTAACTATAAATATGCGCTTTAATGTGCTTCAAACTCGAGATAGTGTTGCGATTAACACCGCTGCATCTTAGCGGTAACGCGTTTAACCTTGGCAATAGCAAAGAGGCATGAACAAAGTGTTTTGCCAGGTGGTATTCCGAAGAAGCCCTCTGTTCATACAGTTCAGTATTAGTCGACGGATCAATCAGAAGTCCACTTTCTCTTTATTCAGCTTATTGGCCTGAATAAACAGAATAACTTATAGTAAAAGCCAAAATGAATCCCCATTTTACCACGTATGACAGAATTTTTAAGGCTTGTGATCTTCGAGATGATTTTGCCGCAAAACTACTTTCAACCAGATGGCAATGTGTTTAAGAAAAGTACCTCAATGGAATGCAAATTAGTCGCAGAGAGGTCATTACTGTACCTGATGCTAAGCAGGAGTCATCAAAGCAGACTCAACATTAGGTAAATATCCCAGCGAAAAAAATTAGCAGAAGTGTGAGGTCTAGTGCATTATTTACTGAAGAGAATGTTGTGGTCTAATGACACTCATGTTGACGCTTGATGTCAGCTGCTCACCGGATGGCTTTAAGGATGGTCTTTTTTAATGCATAACGAGGGTTAAAAATACTAAGTAAATCTGGAAGGAAATGATTCATGAAATGCACGCGAATCACGGAAACTTCTAAACCACATTAATCTAGAAATATGAATAGTTGAAGATGAAGCATTTTGTCACTGATTGTAATCCTTTGGATAACTTGTGAAATAAATATCCATCATCCACTCGTTGACTGGCGGTGCAATAGAATGTGTACTGCTTTGTCACACAAGATAGACCAACGGAACTATTTTTTAATGATATTTTGTAAAGCAAGTTCCACCTATGGAAGTGGTACTTGGCATATGTCTAGTTCTAATTCCATCTGTAGAGCACCATATAGGGAATTGGATGGAGTACCTTATTTGCATGTCGTTCTTGTTTGTGAAGTCAACATTGCCTGCTGCGCTTGTACCTTGTTTGATGAGCGCAGATATGGACATTAGTGTACGATTTGAATTTTGCAAATGCCTACAGTACATGCCCATTTTGGCACGGGAGAAACAATACGTTGTCCGAAGGAGACTTGTCTCATGGTCAGTGATTTGTGATTTCGGGAAGAATTACTCGATTTTGCCCGGTAGGTCGGTAGGAACCTTTGGATGAACTAGCCAATCCCTCCTCCATTCACAACTTCAGCAATGCTCACTTGAATGCTTAAAATGTTCCGCTCCTCTTATTCATTAAATTGCGAAAAATCTCTAAATATCAAAGTCCGTAATAGCGTGATGACATCAAGTCTGTTCATTGTCTGTGATTTAAGTATCAAAGAGCTTATGTTAGCTGAAAATCTGACGCAATACATAGGAGAAAGTCCAAGGTGTTGTTTGCAGCTACTTTGATGGGCAGCTACCAGAACGGAGCAAGAAAAGCCGTCTAGTGATCAGACGAATTCGAGGTGAAGTCCCGATCACTACTGCTCTAGCTCTGGTTAAGATACCATTGAGAATTTCTCAGGCTCCTTTGACGCTTATTGGCAATGTTGACAAATTTTGGCAAAATTAACAATGCCTTTATCTACGTATGGTTAGCAAAAAATTTTATTGTATCGGCCTTCATGTGGCCAACGCCAGAATGGCTGGTATTAAGACGGCGAAATATCCTCGGAATTGCGGACTTAGACACAAAAACATGATCGCTAAACATCAAGCAGCCTTACAGATACATTGTTGATCACGGCAGTGGAATGAGCTTGAATTTCACGCTAGGCAAGCAAAGCAGTCACAAACTTCTGACGAAGCCCATTGCCCGCGTCAACACATTATCCGGCTTTCTCGTCTAATACTCTATCAATCTGGATAGCGTCGGTAATTTGGGGGGTAGTGACATCCTCCATACGACTTTGAGCCAGTTTTTAGTCTCTAGACCTCGCTGATGAGCCGCGATGGGGCGTCGAATCGAGTAACTTAATCTGCACAACGGTATTTGATACCCAGCAGGACGAGTCGCCAGAGTTGTAGACTTTTTTCTGAGTGTATTGGGAAGCCGGATGAGTGGTCGATAGGGAGTGTAGAATAGCGACTAAAATGTAGCGTGTAAACTCAATAAACAGCAGACAGCAACGATAGGGGTTCATTTTTGTTTTGTCAGCAGCGTCATTCTGCTGGAGTTAGCGTGCAGGATCCCTTAATCGCAGTCTGCTCGTTTACATCCGAAGATATGCATGGCAAAATAGCTTTGACGCTGCAAGTGGATGCGTCTGCAGCCACGGTGATTGGCAGCTATGAGGCACAATGAGGAAGCGAGAGGTCTGGTCTCAACACAGTCTTCAACCTAAAAACTGCGGACTCGCATTTGTCTGATCAATTCTAAGGAACGGTCCTAATAGTGTGAAACTATGGAAATAAAAATCGAATAGTAGCCTACGATTCTCCGAAACAAAGTGATTTTGGAAGTATCCTTCAGGGTTGGCATTTTTTAGCTTAGACATGGTGTGATCAAAAAAAAACCCGACTTTACTTCCACAATCAGGAAATCATGCAAGGATAATGTCATGGATAGTAGACAAAAGTGTGTCTCTTGCATGACGTAAGTAACCAGAGGAGTGTTCGCTTGGAGGGATTGGTCGTGTTGTGACAACTGATCTTGTAAATGGGTGAAAGCCAGGTGTAGTACGGCTAAAAATATTCTACTATTTAAGGTGGTAAACAAGTTCTTCGAGGCGAGGAAACAGGTAAAGGTGTTTTGGGCGGGAAATATTGGTATCAGTGGTAGATCTGTTTGGTTTTTCCACAAGCCTCTACAATTGTGAAGTAGTTAGATAAAATGAGTCTAAAAATCGGCGCAGCACCAGACTACGGATGTGGGATAGTATGCGTTGTATTTAAATTACTAAATTCTGGCTGAAAAATGCATTTTTATATGTATGTATGTACCCATGCGTGCACACTACCCGCCCGTAAACACACGAAAGCATGTTAGCGAAATCTGGCCTTCAATCCGACCAAGCTACAACTCTGGGACCTTGTACGCGATCCATAGAGAACATATTTCGCTACAGATGATTTAAGCACATTAAAATGCTCGGGGTTTCATGTTCTTCAACGCGCAAAACGGTTCCTTATTAGAGAGTTGCGGAGTGATTCGAAGGGACACAATCAATCATTTTTACTCAATTATTCGAACTCATTTTTGCATAAAATTATCAATTAACTCCATCAAATCAGGGCCATCAAAGAGGTGCAAGGGTATGTGAATGAAAATAAAGATGCTAGAGCCGTAGTTTCGTTTTATCCGCTCATCGCGATAGCCGAAAAATGTGATTTACTTAATTTTCTTATAGTATTAGATTAAGTTGTGGCATATTGATAACGATAAGGCCGCGTTTCCATTTACCCCAGCTAACATCATCCCGAAATTCTACGTAACTGCATGGAATAGTAGGACGATAATATGAACAAGCAAGGGCATGACAGTTATAAAGGTAAAAAGTTTGATTAGCAGAAATAAACAATTACCTGTTCTTGTCGATAGATATGTCCTAACTTTGTGGTAGCAACACAGCTCTTGTCGATTCATTCTCATTACTTATTATCTTTAATGAAACTCAGATGAGGCATGAATGGGTAAATTTCAATCGGTCTAGCATTCAAGGTTAATGAATACTAGCTAATGCAGTATGTTCTTTGCTCATATCCCCTCTCTAGCCTTCATGCCCTTTGAACAGACTGATTGGATTGGGGCATGTTCACTAAATGGAGTCGATGAGAATCAGTACAGAGTTAGGGGATCGGAATGCCGAGCTCGCTTCTGCTTCAAGGGATTCTGACTACACGTCTCTCACGAGGTTCGCAGTGCTCGCCGTTCCGCAACTCAGAGATACATTTTAAACAAGTATTACTCTACCTTACCTCATCTACGCAAGTTTAACATTAACTGCAAAATTTGTTACTTGGAGCAAAGGGCACTTTTGAATGTTAAGGTTCTAAAAAATACTAGGTGAGAATTTCTTTCAAAATTAATCCGAGACATAACTCCGATTAAGTATTTGAGCGACAATAGAAATGGCATTTTGCCATGCGCAATAGATCTCTGTAGAAAAGAAATATAGGGGCCGGATAATATGCTGCGAATGAATTCATGCGGAACCTGACCAAGTTGGCAACAATAGCTGGACTTTACAATCTAATTAACATTAATTTAATACAATGTGGCGTGGTACGCTGCGGTCCCCGACGAATTAGCATTTCTTTATCGGAAAATCTATTTACACAAACTGCAGTCGTGAGCAATGAAGAAGGGTGTTAGTGGCAAGAACGAACGAAAAGCGTATATTATTTGTATTTATACAGTTCCACTGTATCCGAAAAGATGCAGCAGCACAGCTCTGTACACAGTAATTCGATACGGCATCGACATACAGATAGACTGGAACGAGAGCTGGGAGGGGCAATTAAATGCAACGCTGAGCAGAGGGACAAACGACGGCAGTGAGTTTGAAGTTAGTGAGATTTTATTCGATTCGACAGGTATCGAAATAGAAGGAGGAGCGCACAAGGCGCGTAGCGGAGTCGTAGGAGCCTGACAGAACACTGTCGTGTAGCGCCGCCAGCTCCGATTGCACCGCTTGACTATCGGGATCGCGTCGCGGGTAGGACGTCTCGTTCAATAACTTCTCCATCAGATAGTGCAACCAGTAGAGGTTCGTGATGGGACGAAATGGTCGCCAGTTGTTTCTATAGGATAAACGAGCACTCTATCCAGTACGAAACTATCATGTCTTTAATCCAAGATGGGTTATTTAAAATGTATGACTATCACCGAGTAGTATTAGTGACTAGGCTAAGTAAGGTACACAACTTTGCAGATTTAACCTCAAAAGGTCATAAACTGGGACCTCTTGATCACCAAAATCTCTGAATTTACTTATTATTTCGGTGACAGTGATAAGCTGACTTAATAGCACATGTGGCAAAATCATGTCCCTGGAATGTTTCTATATCACTGAAATGCCCTTGTATTCATTCGTAAGCGAAAGTCTCGTGATTAATCACAGTTGCCTATGGTTATCACCGTAAGTAAAAAGAATCGAGCTCAAATTGAGTGAACATTGTAAAAGCATACCAGAAGACAACCTCTCAGTTCATCACCATATCACATGAATTCATTTAATTTTACTGTTTTTATGCAATTCCACAGCAGTAACAAAACCGAATCCATGTCCTTAATTTCGTTTTTTTTCCAAAAAAGAAATGGTTGAATATAAAAGAAGGTAACCAATAATGCAATCAAGAATTTGTAAGACAGTTCATTTGAAATAACAAATAAGGGTAAATTGAGGCTAGGTGTCAATTTCAACCAACAATAGGCATAATCTCCACCAGGCTATTCACATTTAAACATGGTATTGTATTCACCGATAAATAGTTTTCATTTATTACGATATATTTCTCACTCGAAACTCTATTATAAATAATAGTTAGGTCTTGGCTGGGGGATTATTCGACACTCCCAACCCCAAACACAACAGCAGAAAACAGTGGATAAAATGGTGTCCATAACGGTACTTTGACAAATTATCCAGCCTTGATACAAAAGATTTGATTTAGCTAAGTCTGTGACAATAAGGCTGACTCGACTGAAATGGAGCAGTTTCATTTCAACTAGATATGTGAAAAAAAATTGGCGTCTACCGACTTCTTCGATTGTTTTAACGAATAGCAAGGAAACAAGCCCCACACCTTAGCATAAACAAGTACATGTTACGCAAGTTTCGAGTATTCTGCAATGACGCTAATTTTTGTCGCAACTTGACCGCACTCTCTAATGCTCCACGGCCATTCCGTTTCAGATATTCCAAAATTAATTGAGAAGGCTAAGAAGGTGATTTTACTGATATAGTTATCAAATTCATTACTTTGATAAGCTTTTGACTATAATATGAATGCGGAAGACCAGAAACCTTATCAGGAGATCTTATTGATAAGTTTAAAATCAAAATACACCAGATTAATCAGCAAAAAAATCGTAGAGTACTAAAATACTATGCTCAAAAATTGTACATTACTTATGACCCTGATCCTAACCAAAACACCACAGATAATATTGAATGGCCTAATACAGCGGCATCGGTGACAGATTTTAGCGTGTTGAATGGAGCACAAAACCAGAGGTGTTGATTGGGCATACCCGTTCATATTGCGCATCATTCGGTAAATCTCAAACTGATAGTCACCTTCGCATTCAAAAATTTCGGGAGAATCGGACATATCCACATACACGATATTGCCTTCTACAAAAAAAAATTAATCAGGTTAAGCAGAAATTTATTACGATTTCCTATGCGAAATTCACTGCCGCCCGTCAAAATGTGTTTACTAATTTTATTTCAGCAGACTGTTTTGCGTGACGGAACATTCATCACATTCAGATGGAGTAGTCCTTTAATAGGCTTCCATGTCAAATTCTGAAACAGGGTCATACAACGGTTATCATGAATAACGACGAGGTGCTAGGCACAAAAGAAGTGGCGACAGTGCACACAAGTTACTCAGCATTTGTTCCGGAGCATTCTCAAAAAAAATAATTCACTGACGGATTGAATCAGTTTGAGGGATCATTTTTCCTCTCAAGTCACTTGATTCCAAAATTAAGTCCAGTTTGTGCTTACAACTTCCATCAATGCATCTAAACGCGAAGAATGTGTAGTTAGAAAGTGGATTTCATGCACGTAGAAAGTTCAACAATGGGCAGAAGCCAATTGCAAGCTATTTCCCCATATTCTAATTCCTCAAACCAAAGAAAAATGATTGCGCTTGAACGGCTTAGCTTCATAGTGGGTGTTAAAACAAAATGCAAAGTGACTAAGTCGAGTGTACCTAGGACTCATGAACCAGGCAACTTTCATTTGTCCAGGTTAATAAAGGCGTTGGGTGGGATAAATGAAGCGCATACCGTGGCAGAGACGGGAGACCGTGAAATCAATTATGCAGACCCGCACACCTTCTGTCTGCACAGAGTAGCTGAC
Organism: Taenia multiceps; assembly: GCA_001923025.3. Classification (NCBI taxonomy): domain Eukaryota; kingdom Metazoa; phylum Platyhelminthes; class Cestoda; order Cyclophyllidea; family Taeniidae; genus Taenia; species Taenia multiceps. Next base: position 26,883,412 of record CM010313.2, on the reverse strand, counting down.
TCCATTGACGCGGTAGCGCAGTTTTGTCTGTTTCGTAGGCTTCACGAGGACGTTGAGCCAATGGAGATCACGATGCTCGAACTGCAGCGCCGACTCTGCCGCCGCCAGGGACAGAGCTATCTGCTCAATCACCGAACGCGCCTCTCGGTAGGAAGAAAACTAAAAGGAGGCCAAAGCTCTAAGCGAGATGCACGGTAAAAAATGGGAACTTTGTGGGCATCGAAATATGTACAGATGGGATCAAATATGAATCCTGAACCTCTAGTCTACACTACTACTTTAAAGCAGGAATTTGCCTATCATTATAAAATATCCTCGTGATATGAAACAAAAAAATCTTATACGACCATGTTACTGCATAGGAATCAGGGTAATTCCAAATGAGTTTAGTGGATACAAATAAATCTTGAGGTGGGCCACCAGCAAGTGTAAATGAGATCCCATGCCAATTGAGGCTCGGAAATTCTGTTTCAAATTACCCAGTGTGCTGAAATTAATTCAGAGACCACTAATCATGTACTAGTGTAGACGGCAGATATAGGTAGCAAGCGCACAAAAAATGATCATTAGTAAATGGAAATCAGTATTTTTAGGTAACGAATGGAGTGGTCGTGTTGCCGTGTAGACCATTAGAACATTTAAAGCTTTGGGCAGCAGATTCATTCGACATTAAATCAAATTTTTGTAAAACTGCAGCTGATGATGCTGCATAAAATTTTTAACCAATAGACATCCCCTCGATTCCACAAGCCCCAATCAATCTCAATAAGCACACAACTATATTCTGGTGGACATAGGAAACGAATGGTATGCAGCACTTGAAAGTGAAGTCGTTTTACATATTCGAGGTACCAATTGAGCTACTTAGCTTAATGGGGAATGGCTAATTTGCAAATATTCAGGCTTTCGCACAGTTATCAAAAAGACTATGTTGCATCTTGAAGTTGGATTCACAATTCAAGGCCAAATCAGCATAACTGCACCCCCATTGTAACGTGACCTTAAGATACAAAAGCAGCGAATAGGTTAGGCACACTGGCTTTTCAGATTAACCGGGTCACAGTGGATCAGTTAAGCCAGACTCACTGAAATACATACAGAGGCGCAAGCACGACTGCCACTTAGGTGAACGGGCACGCACACGAGGATGCTCGCATTAACAGCCGTAGGAACTACCACATTCTGTGCAAAATTAACGGTATGGAATAAAATCAAAAAAACATCAATGAGGCAAACATTCTAGGAGCAAATATGTATTTCAAGACAAACGGGACTTTTTATTACAATTTCCTCTCTGGAATAAGTAAAATGTGATAATGGTGCTATCAAACGGAGAAATAACTCACCTTAATAGTGCCCAGCGGCTTGCCAGCATAGTCGAATTCGAGTATCATCCATTCCTGAGACCTAGGGAGGAAATCGAGACATTCATTGTCAGAGCCGTGCTCTGCTTCGTACTTTTTCCAAGCTGCTGTCAACTCTGCTGGCCACTTGCCGCAAACGATGGCAGCTCTAAAAAGCAGCGTATGATTGTGAGACTACACCCCGGTAAAAAATGCAAGGCGAGATAGACGAAAACTGCATACCTCCGCAGTTGAATGAAATTGACGGTTCGATTTTGGCGGTACTTGAAGCCAAGTTCTGTGAGCTGTCTGAAATCAACGAAAGAAAAGTCCAAGCGAATAGCGTTGGTTGTAAGAAAAAGCAATAGCCAACATGAAAAGATGGCATACTTCGAAATGAAAACTTCCGGATATACACGATGTGACTCCATTTGCTTTTCTCCATTAACAGGGATATTGCCATCAATAGGAAATACTTTAATGACACAGGCTTTGTTGGCTTGAAAGACTTCACCGTAGACCCCTTCACCAATCTTGGAAATATTTTCTAAGCTCCTAGAGAATATGTAACAGTAAATGATAACATAACTTACTCTGCATCAAAGAAAGATGAAAACGACCTAACTTCTGTTTGACCACAGAGTTCCATTAGTTTTGTCCGAGGATCACCGACAATCAATTGATTCTAAAACAAAATCAGGAGCTAAAAACATAGTTACTTCAGTAAAATAAAAAAACCTCCCACTGGTAACCTAGTTAAAAAAATTAGCAAAATGGAGGCAGAACTTACAAAAAAGGATTCATCGGCATTCCCAGAAAAGCTTAGCCTAGATATTTCCGGCACTTCCTCTGCATCAAACTCGATTTTTCGGGCATTTAATCTTTTTATTTTCGCTGCTTGATCTTTGCTCACAGACCGAAAATGACGTGGTGAAAAAATTGGCGACAATGTAGATCCAGTATGCTGCAAATGGGAAAGAGCTTCTCCAAAATTTTCGCGATTCTCTAGATCAGATGTCCCATTCGATGATTCGCTCCAAGCATCAACTTCAATACTCTTTTTCGGAGGAGTAGAACGATTGGGAACGCCGTTACCATTAAAGCTTCGAAGTCTACTCCTGATGTTTGGGGTTTTCAATGCTCGTAAAGAACGACGCGTCGTTTTCCTTGTCTTGTGCACATCATCAGAGACCTGATTTACGTAGGAACGCGACCGCAATCGCATAGTATCTACAAGTGATAAGACGACTGCTAACCAATGTAGCGAAATTGCTTATACCATTAGGTGTTGAAATTTATCTTTCGAATTAAAACTTACGACTTCCCAAAAAGAGAGGAAATATACTAGGATTATACCGTAAACAAATGCCGATTGACAGAAGCCCTTGTGAGAGCACAATGAACACTAAAAAAGGTGTGAAGTTTAGTTGTTCCACTTCCATTGGCTTGATTAAAAAAGGTACCTGAAACAAGGAATAGGTGACTTTATCGTGGAAGAAAAATTTGGTACCAATGAGGCCAGTGATGAAAATTGAAAGATATTAAGCAATAATTAAAACGTCAAATTAAAATAAGGACAATACTAAGTGAACTTAAAATGCTAACGAAATTCAAATTTACTGAACTTTGTATATAGCTTGGGAGAGTAAGGGCAGATAAATGTAAATCAAAAGCATGACAACAAAACTGCTCGATTATCTAGTGGATTTAACTAAAAATGTTTCCAGCCTAAGCTGACGATATTACTAACAATAAAGGAATTTGCTCAAAATCATGTGAGCACAATAAGCGCATTATTAACGCGACATCGTAAGCCGTTCCAGTCTAAAGGTGTATATGTAGCGTCCCGAGACTCCCTTTAAGGTAAGAGAAGGCATAGTACTGGAGGTAGAATATATGTATTCTGGAAGCAGAGGGCTTGATTGCTGTTGGTACGGCCCAAAGGCCGACCAACCGGCTCCCTACAATATGGCCACCCAAGTGACCGAAACCGGCAGTTCAAACAAACAAAGTATTACACAGCCCCTCTCTTCTTTCGAGCGTCGTCCCCGATGCTCCCCTTGGTCAACCTCCCGTGTCAGCCATCACAACATAATCAGTGCTGCGCGAAGCACCCACGAGCTAACCGTCCAAGTCGTCGAGATTCGAACGCATGTGTCCCTTTAGCGCCATCAATTTTGCGTAGCACTCAGTGGAGCAAATGCGCGCTCCTTGGCCGTCCTCTCCCACGACAATGTGGTCCAATGGAAGATGGAGGTACGAATCCAAGTTTTCAAATGGGTCGAGACACACACAACACATATTGCGATTCCAGGCTTAATTGATACCGTAGAAGAAACGCAAGGGCATCGTAGAAACCTAAGCAAATGTGGCGGTCTGACCTCATAGGAACAAAAGGCATGCGATCCAAGTGTGCGAAGCATAAAACGATGCTATCCAATGGCATCCTGCACATTGTACATCTGGGAACAGGAGAGGGAGCTTACGGAGGATGCTTGACCACAACGTCGCAGGCCTCTCTTGACAGTTCCACTGGACTTGGAGTTCACGGCTAGTGCCGCTTCAGTGGTTAATAGCTTCCCTGTCGAACACGAGGGCGAGGGAGATGATGAAGCTGGACGTCGATCTCAGCCCTTCTGCTACGAGATACCAGAGGTTCTCTCATCCATAGCACATGCACTTCTTTCACACCGCCAAAATTTGCTAGAAGCGGCATGGAGCAGTATAAAATCTATAGAAGTCGGGTCCGCTTTCCGCTGCCACCAATGTATCGTCCCGACACTCCCTTTAAGGTAAAAGAAGGCGTAGTACTGGAGGTAGAATACATGTATTCTGGAAACAGAGGACTTGGGGGCTGTTGGCACGGCCCAAAGACCGACCAACCGGCTCAGTACAATATGGCCACCCAAGTGACCGAAACCGGCAGTTCAAACAAACAAAGGATTACAGAATATAGTTCGTTTAATAATTGAGTTCAGTAAAAATACATTTAGCATACAATTTAATCTTCCAAAGGTGAGATTAAATACGAGCCAGGCCAGTAGCGCCATATTAATAACAATGTTTTTTGAATACACCCTTAAGACGGGACTGGGGAGCAAAGCTTGAATCTAGTATAAGGTGACTAGGATTATCTCCCTAACGCAGACAGAAGAAGCTCTAAAACTCCCTAGAATTACACCGTCGAATCGTTTTACCCAAAAAATACAACTATGCTAGAAAAAGGAACCTTCCCATAATAGGGATTATAACACTTTGTTTGTTCGAACTGCCGGTTTTGGTCGCCTGGGTGGGCATATTGTACTAGCCGGTTGGTCGGTACTCGAGTCGTGTCAGCAATCTCCAATCCCTCTGTTCCTAGAATATGTGCATTCTGCCCTAGTACTATGCCCTCTTTTACCTTCAAGGAAGTCTTGGGACACTACATTGGTTGCAGCGGAAAGCGAACCCGACTTTAATGGATTTCTGTCCTGATCTGTACCGCCCGTGGCAAACTTTGGCGGTGTGAAAGAAGTGCATGTGCTACGGATGAGAGAATCTCTGACATCCCATAACAGAAGGGCTGAGATCGGCGTCCATCTTTGGCATCCCTCCCGCCCTTGTGTTCTGTAAGAAGCTATTAACAGCTGAAGCGGCACTAGACGTGAACTCCAAGTGCAGTGGAACTGCCAAGAGGGACCAGCAACGTTGTGGTCAAGCATCCTCCTTAAGCTCTCTCTCCTGTTCTTGGGCAACTCGACTCCCTTCGCCAAAATGTGTATCTACAGATGCAGAATGTGCAGGACGCCATTCGATAGCATCGTTTTATGCTTTGCACACTTGGGTCGCCTGCATCCCGTTCCTATGAGGCCCGATTGCCTCATTTGCTCAGGGTTCTACGATACCCTCGCGTTTCTTCCACGGCATCAAAATAGCCCGGAATCACAATTTGTTTGTGTGTGTGTCTCCATCCATTCAAAAACTTGGATTCGCACCCACCATTCCCTGGGACACGTTATCGTGAGAGAGGAGGACTCAGAAATGTGCCTTTGCTGCACCCAGCGCTATGCGGAATTGATGGCACTACAAGAAGACATGCGCTCGAATCTCGGTGACTGGCACGGCTAGCTCGTGGGTGCTTCTCATAGCACTGATTACGCTGTGATGGCTGACACGGGAGGCTGACCAAGGGGAGCGTTGGGGACGGCGCTCGAAAGAAGAGAGGAGCTGTGTAATACTTTGTTTGTTCGAACTGCTGGTTTCGCTCACTTGGCGGCCATGTTGTGCTACCGGTTGGCTGGCCTCCAGGCCATACCAACAGCCGCCAATCCCTCTGTTTCGG
>CM010313.2:26855384-26877648 GCA_001923025.3 Taenia multiceps | reverse complement strand
TTTGCTAGGTTCAACAATAAGTCGCGTAACATTTGTCTTCTTCTTTTTACAAAATTTGATGCTAACTCACTGAAACTTGCGAAACTCTGGAGTTCTATGAGGATGTAAGATACGGATTTATCAGCACCCATTTTATCCACACCATGTCAGTGTATGCCAGTGAGTTGTGTGACCATCGCCCTTAATCGCCAGCTACCCTATTACAGTGAATGAGACCTCTGCAAGTGTATTTGAGAACGAAGACAAAAGAATGGAACAGAAAATATTTTTGGCCTTCAAGCATCAATGAGGTGTTACTTGAGTCAGTAAATTGTAGCAAGGCAGGGCTGCTCTCCATCTGCATACAGTAAACCCTCATTTTGCCATATCAGTGCGAGCGTTTGTGATCCTCTTGAAGTACATCATAGCATCTACACGTCAAACCGTCGAATTACAAATGCCAAAGCTGGTACGCAATGGATTGTGCGATTGTGCAAACCTACTCAACGTTGCTACGTAATGGCAGTGGTCTACTTTCGCGTTTAGTCGTCAGAATGCTGAACAAGGAGAAGTATTCTCGTACACAATGCGGGTTTGTTGTCTGACGCGTAGTAGATTTTACTTCACCTCATAAAACATTAGTCTTTCAAAAGGATGAGAAGAGTATGTGAAGCAAATCGGCAAGCATGTAGACCATTAATATTGGCACTGTCAAACAAGAAATCTCGTTCTCAACCTTTTAGGATAAAACGAGATGCTTATAAAGGATGTCGGCTTCTTAATATGTGCAACTGTAAGCCCAGAGGCTTTTGGCAAAACATGTTAATATGCGGTATCAGCCGACTTCCAATCCTATATTACAACAAACGAGAGGGAGTAGAAAATGTGTGGGTGAAACGTGGCACATCATTAGCATTTGAGTGCCAGGATTCTTCTTGGAAGATAAGATATTGGCCTGTATGTTTTTTATGATATCGTAATCACCTTGCTCTAACGCTTGCCTCCTTTTACACGGACCCTGCTTAAATCTACACTGGCCAAGAAGCCTTTTCCTGCACCATGCGATTCACCTGATCCACAGCTGCTACGCCGAATGAGCATAAGAAGGAGCAGAATCAAAGTGCTATTAATTGACGAGCTGCACCAATCTCAGCACTGTTTGCGCGTCTGTGTATAGACGCTTGAGTAGTATTAGTTTCAGTAGCCGTTAGTGCACCCGATTTATTTCCGTTTATTTTAATAAGCGAAAATAGAACCGAAGCCCTCAAAATGTTTGCCAGCCAGTAGCATTGGTCGCCTTTTATTTGGCGTACATAACAAATGAATGGGCTGTCATCAATGGAGCGAAAAGTGGTTTATTCACCACTTTGTAATCAACGTTCTGGTTAATTCCACTTTTGTACTTAAATAAGGCCAAGCGAGTCTTCGCCTCCCTATTTAAAGCCAGGTTTACCCCATGGCTATGTTAATCTCGTAACGGAACACATGCCTCAGCTACGATTTAAGGATGCTCCACCTCAGTCACGGTCCAGCTGTCACCCAACAGTGCATATCTTGAGGTGGAGTAACAAGTCGCACATTGACTTAAAAAATGTAACACGGCATGCCCATGTCCTGTTCCATGGTCATGATATAGCATTTTTGCTCGAATCATTCAATGAATTCACAGTGTGCTATTAAGTTGCAATTTTTGCCTTAAAATTGGCAGCGTAAGCATTAAAATGCAGCATTTTGTGCCAAAATTTGTTAAAATTCTTTGAGGATTTCTTTAAACGTCTTTATTCTTCGTTCTGCATCTAGTGTTGTACCTTTTTACGTACCATGCAATTTCACTTTATTCTTCCCTGCCTATTATTCGCCCCTTTGTTTGGCTGAAGTACTCTTTTGATAAGTTAGCACATCATGCTTTTAGTTTATTTTACCAAAATTAAGGACTTACACGCAGGACTTATGCTTGGAAACGGAGTCAGCGCTCTTTAGTGCTAACCCTGCCGTACATTTTCGTTTCATTTATGCAGTTACTACGTACACTTGTTAACTATAGGTAGCATGGTTAATGTAGGGAATCCAGGGTTTGGAAAGACAAAATTCCGTAAATTTGATTTAAAATGCAATTAGCAGAACCTATATGCCATTTGCAGGTCATCTTAGCAAATCAAAAACCCAACGTGTATGACTTAGATTACTTTTGGGCATAAGAACAGCGCCATTTGGGTTTTCTGGCCAACAGTGGCTTATAAAGACGCATTTTTTGACGGCTGTCTCCGACGAATTCAGTCTGATTGATAAGGACAGAGTTCTAATTGTGTAATAAAGGTTTGAAAAATTACAAGTTTACTACCAAACCTAAGTTCAGTGGAAATGGCATAAACATCCCCTAGCACTAATAGGAATCAAAGAGAAATGTCGAAAAGCAAGCAGGGTAAGGAAAAAAGAAATTTACTTGATTGTGGACATTGCGCGAAGAATTTTAATATGAGGGTGAATTGCTTATTTACCTATTGCGGTTTTGTAGTGCAAGGCCGTTCTGTGCTTTACTAGCTTGCCTAGTGAGCTGGTGCCAAAAAGCCCGGAGCTCCCTGAAAAAATGAGTTGGCGAAATGCTCGACATCGTATTTCTGCATAGAAATAAAGCGCCCTTAGGCACAATCCGTGTTTCTGTTTCTCTTTATGGAAGTGATGCTAAAGCATACTAGCCAGTGTCAATCCTAATCGATGATGAGATGGCTTCACCACTTGGCAGCCATCTCTGTAGGCGAGGTGACATTTGCACTGGGTCACCTTTACCAAACACCCATCAATGGCGTCATGTACTTATGCCACAGGGACGAGCAGGAGTACACCTAAACGGTGAAGTTGAGAGGTGAGAATTGTTGCCAGAATGAGGAAATTGGTAAAAAAGGAGCAACAAAAATTTATCCATAAAAGTAAATGCATTTGTTTACCGTAAAACTTAGGTACCTATTTCACTACTTTACCCCAACTGGCATGTTTGCAGTACTTAAAATTGGTCAAGCTTAATAAGTTGATAGGAAATATACGCTGCGAAATTGATATCGAATCCACCTACAAACACCAGGGTATTAAAAATGTGCACTGGTAGTTGTGAGAAATACTGACTATGGCTCCCATTAGACGGCAGAATCACCAAGAAACAAGCTGCACTCATGAAGCAGAGCAGCTGAGAAACAGGGAATGGGAACCTCTTCGAGAGGTAAAAACGTTACAGCTTTGCAAAAAACCGCTTCCAAAGCTGCCACCAGCATCGAGAGTTTTGTTTCGCTCGTTGGCAACTGCTGCTGCAGTTTTTGCGAAGAAGCATAGATGAGATCTCAGGACAGACATGGGTCATCAGAAGATGCCTTGTGGCACTATTTGCCTGAACTAGATTACAAAATCGGAGCATTCCACCAAAGATGCGACAAAATCTATGAATCTGGCAATTCTTATTAAATGCAAACCACACTCTCATGCGATTCCACACTTTTAGCTATGTATGCATTTAACAAATGAGGTTTTAAGCAACAGAAACTCATATATCTTCTCAATTTCGTGCGAAGCACAACCCACATGCACCGACGATAGCCACATCAAGTAGCAGCTTTAATTCATGCCACCAAATATTTGTAAAGGCTATTCGTTGTGCGTAAAGCAAAATTTTTTATAGCGATTGCTATTTGCATCAGAATTTCAGCTTGAAAACAGCATAAATTAGCACGTACATATTAAACAGCTTGTGCATGTAAAAATATATTTTTTGTGAAAATAGTTTTCTTTATAAGCGTTTCATGAAGATGGTGCAGCCTCGTTTTGGTAATTTATGGCAATCAGCACAAGCGAACCAATTTTAAATAAATTTTAAAATTTAGTAGATTAAAATTAGCTGGTTTCTTGAAAGAAATGTAACTAAGGCTGTTTTGATAATTCCATAATGCAGACCTACGTTTGTTAAAATAAATATTGCACTAAAATAAGAATGACACTTACCTAAAATCGTGTCACGCAGTTGCTCAAATGATGCGAAAAATCCCCGCTTTTGTCTGAATCGTTGTAAAATTAAATGTCAGCAAGGCTCACTAAACGTAATCTCTGCGGTTATCCAATAGATTTTTGCTTCAAAGCAATTTGTTATCCATCCTATGTGTCATTTGGGAGGGTCAGGCGATCTGGAAAAATCAATATTACTATTCATGTCGTCGCTGCCCACATGGTCTCATCATGACCATGGAGTCAGCAAAAATTAAATTTTAAGGTATTTGTTTTTTGATACCAACGATTTTGCCTTAAAATGATCATTGTCGAAGTGTACGATAGGTTTGCACGCTAGAGCAAATACACCACTTCTCTTCCTGAACCTGCTTATGATGTCGTCTACTGTAAGGTTAATCACTGTTTTAGGTTAGGCCGGATTTGACTCATTGGCTGTCTCTACCTCCTGCTATTAGATATTGACCATGCGTGTACATACGGCCCTTATCGTATTGGAGTGGCAAACCCCCCCAAGTTACGTAATCACATTGAAATGAGATCCACAGATGTCAAATGTCAAGTGTCAAACCGGACGAATTATCCCTTAGAGAAACCATTTCCACTCCAACTTGGGCGCCTACACATATAAATGTAGAAATTACAGATGTTTGGCCATCGTACGTTGCGATCTACAAATTCGTCTGCATTGAGTGCGAAGCAGAGCCGAATTCCCTTGATCGTCAAATCACTCTGTCTGAAGTTGAATGGGGGATTCCTGGCGTAGCGTATTGAAAAACTAGGACTTGTTGTGAAGTAGAATTGCTTGACTTTCGGAGGATTTTTGATACCTGAAGAATCTGAAAAGTCCACTCATAATGGGTGTTCATTATTCACGGGTGGGTATTATCAGTAGGTGATGGAAAATGCGTAGCTAACCTCTTTACTATCTCCCAATTTCACAAACTTGACGTACTGTTTCTTTGTGCCAATCTTTGGATGGTGTCTTTTTCCAAACAGGGTGCGTCTGCAGTTATTTTGCGAAATTACGGACATTTACAAGTGCATGATCATAGTGAATGTCTTTCGTCTGACTTGTGATGTAGACGTGGTTTAACTGTGCTATGTATAGGCCGGCACATGGTCTAGGTTATGTTCATTTGAATGGTGCTAGAAGCGGCTGGCCCTTCGTCAGAAATAAGGCAGTTTAGTGTCATAAGTTAGGTTGAGATGACACTGACTTTGTTTTGGCCTTGAAACTACAGAGGCATTAATAGTTTGTATTTGGAATGGGTTTAGGAAGTGATGCGTCGGACACGAGTTGTTGGGCCAATCGTTGCTTCAAAGTTGCATTCTAGGGACTACAATAGTAGTGGTTTGCGGATAAATCAGCGGCCTTCAAATTGCCATGAATTGGAATGTTACTAGGTTCAGTGTTGTTATGTCGTGAAGTCGTTGCTTGAGGGAGATCATTTGAAGGTTTGCTCCCATGATTTGGAGATGATTTAAGAGATTTATTATAGAGACGTCAGTTGTTTGCAGTGTTTCTTTTGGGAGAGAAATTTGCGACCAGTTCCACAGTCATAATGATTTATTGAGTGCATATTAATGGTGTTTTAGAGCCGAGGGCCAGTTGAAGGCGGGGTGAGTGGATTCATTGGCGACCGCTTCTAGACAGTTGGAAAGTGAGTCAGTCTGTTAGTTCTCAACCGTCTGTGAGTTGTAGTGATGGGCTAAGCTAAGATGGTGGGGTTGTTACACATAAAATGCAGGTGGTCGGTGGGTGCACCAGAAATTTCTTGATAGGCGGCCATTTTGGAGTTGGACTGTTCAGTCGAAAGTGCGCCCGTGAGGTCACTATTTGGTTGGGTTTTAGCCATTTCATCGACTACTGGCATTAAAGTTGCAGTTGACCTGAGGCGTGGAGTCGCGATTGCAGATGCTATGCTGCAGTTTCAGATGCCATCAAGCTTGTGGTGCTGACGCAGATCGGTGCCTATGCCTCAGGTCTACCGAAGTGCCTGTGTAATGTGTTAGGCATTTAAACATCGTCTCTTTAATGATGCTAATTTTTCGCATGTTATCGTTTGGTTATTTATTTGCTGATGCCAATGGATTAGACCTTTGGACTGCCATTTTTATTTGCACAGATGGCTCCTTCAGTTAGCGCCTCCTGCGAAGAAGTGCAATGCGGCAAAAGCAGTGACTGTCCCTCCGTCGTTGAATCAAAATGCCTGTATTACCCTCGATTTCTTGCTTCAGTATACTTAACTTGACCGCCAACCTGAGATCACACTCACATAGCCGATGCCTCTTATATGGAGGCACACACTTGCCACATCTTTGATCTTTGTTTGTGTTGCCAAGGTTTCGGTTCTGATTAAGCCTCCTATTTACGGACTCATTGCCACCTCCAATGAGTGGTGGGCCATGGCTGTAACTGAAGTGCTGACGGCTCCTAATGTATATGAAAACGAGGATACCACAACTAATGTTTCTGCCACTGACTCTGCCTTCTTGGTGGTTATGGACTTGTTGACGCGAGTCATCAGTGTGATGTCAAGAGCTCAGACACTGGGGGCGATGGAACCGTGTGGGCTCGGAGAGTGGCTGGATTTGGCGCATATTGGTTTCTGCTACTTATTGATGCCTTGCAGAGGGAGAAGAGGGGAGTTCGAGACTCTCTACTTGACTAAAATGCAAGCATCCCTTTTTCCGTTAGTTAATTTTGACCTTTTTGGCTAATCGCTAATGTTTATGATTTAGCTCAAATATTTGCTGCTATCCCCTTTTTAAGTAATCGTGAATTTACCGAGGACCCCTACTAGCCGACCGTCACTTAGACGCACATTTACATTTCCCTTTGCCTGTTTTCTGGGATGCGGTTGTGTACTTGACAGATCATTCAGTGAATGCGTCAACTTTTCGAACTTAATTCACATATGTTAAGGTGCTAACGCATCTGAACTACTAACTGAATGTTGATTAGATGATGTATTTGTCATTCAGCTCAGGATTTTTAATCCTGTTCAAAATGATATGTTAAATATATCATTATTAATTTAATGGTCTGAGCTTCTCATTTCTCGAATGAATGCTGAAGCTTCGATGTCATCTGCGCCACCAAGAATAGCGGTATACAGTTTTTGTACGATTTGCAGACTGCATTTCACCGGCATCAAGCATCTTTGACGAGTTCAGTTTTTCAAAGTCCGATGATATCTTTAGGCCTCTTATGTGCACAACCCATGCGACCAAACCACAGGATGTCTTTAAATGTAACTGATATTTGGCTGAGTCTTCGCGGTATGCAGTAGAACCCGTCTAGGTCACATTTTGGGGCTTTAAAAGCACAAACGTTAGTATTGATGCAGCACTCTTTACACTTTTTCTCAATGTTAGTTTAAACCGGACTTGGTTTAGCTGGGTTTTGAAGCTAAGGAAAGAGCTCGATTTGTCAAGCCTCTTTTTATCGTCTTTGACTAACTAGTCTAAGCATTTTCAGTCCGGTGACGTCGACTAACTAAAAAGGCATCATAATGAAAATAAAATCGAAGATTTTGGCTCTAATGTATCACAGCTAATAACTTTGTTCAATTGATGAGATCGTGTCCAAAAGAGAAAATATTTACCACAATGCAATATCTAAAAAGTGCTCATTTAGAAGGTGCAAATCTGAAATTGATTAAATGGGTCCTGTCAATCATGCGTGGCTACAAAAATCCTTTCGTCAACAGGTGGACTATTAATTGAAAATTTCGGTTTGGTTGGACACATCGATCCAGAAAGGGTTTTCAAGAAGACGATATGAAATTAAGGGATCAAACGGGCGTAAATATACAGAAAGTATCTAAGACCCAAGGAGAACTATGCGCAAGAAAAAGATAGCTAGCAAGACAAAAGTAGCAACGAAAAATGAGGAGAGTGAATCTGAGACCACTGTAAACAGGTAGAAAGCTAAGAGTGTAGCAGCGACAGGACGCGTAGCACAGTGGTCACCAGCGTGTGAGCTAACCCAAACCACGTAGCATAACTCCTGTCTTCGCGGAAGTCAGAGGCCACCACACCCTCCCTTTACTGGCGCCCGTTTGCTCCTCACTTCCAAGTCCCAATCTCTTGCCTTCTTATGCCAACCTCACACTGCATTACTCCTAACCCCTTCTTACACATTCGCCTAACCTATTCCCTTCAAGCTCCATCCTTTTTGTCCTATCCTCCTTCCGTTCACACCTCTTTTCCCCTCACATTTCTCTTTCCTTTCCTCGCTCCCTCACGCTCTCTTTTTCTCATCACAGCCTCCTCCATTATACTTACCTTCTTTCTTCCTCCTTCCTATTTCAGCCTTTCCTGTATTTTTATGCCAACGTACACACAGCCACACAGCATCCTATTCATTTGCACTTCCTCCCATTTCCTCTGCCTCACGTCATCTGCACCCCTTTATCCGCATTGTTCACAACACAGCGATGATCACAGTACCTAATGCATTTGTCTGTGCATTTGGCAATGCAATGCTGTCACGACCTGCATGCAAATATGGCTGTCGAAGGTCTAGACAATACGTGACAATAGTGGTCACAAGTTTACTGCCACACATGCCAATCCAAATGTCACAGCAGCAATGCATAGCCTCTGATCGAAGAAGAGAAAATGGCAATGGGAGTGATTGAAAGGTGGGTTAGAAAAAGGGCAAAATTAAAGTGAAATGTGAGTGCTTGGGAGGTAGGTGGTAGAGGAATTAAAGGGAGTAAAAGCGGTGGAGGGAGGTGAAGTAGGTAGAGGGTTGGTGATGATGAGGCGAGTCGATAATATAGAACGTCATCCTTTCAATAGGCGCGGCACCATTTCCACCTACTCCTCTTTTATTTCGATTAAATGCTTCTTTCCTCCAGTGTCAAAGTAGATAGGCCATCCACCAAACCTCCTGCTATTCTTAGTTGTATAGGCACGGTGCTACTACAAGCAGCGTAGATAAAAATTTGCGAGTCCGACGGGATTCGAACCCGTAGCCTTCTGATCCGTAGTCAGACGCCTTATCCGTTAGACCACGAACTCGACGGTGAATATTCCGCGGTTAACCATTATTCTCTTCGCACCACCACCATTCACTGCACTCAAGCAGCACGCCTCCTTCTCACTCCAGTCCATTCTTTACTACGGCAATGTGGTGGTGTCATCAACATCGTTAGTATGAACCACTTCTAGCACAGGTGACGCCTGTAGCAGTGGTAGTGGCTGTATTTGCAATGATTGACTTATGAAACAGACGTGCCGGCCGGCGACGATGGTAAAAAGGAGAAGTGGGAACCACCCTACTTACCTTGGTGACAGCAGCGGTGACGGTATTATTGTGTGGTGATCAGCGATCGGGATTTCGAGTCTCGAGGCTCAAGCTCCTATCCTGGGGGACCAAAATGGATCGGTTGTTATGGTGCGCTTCCACCCATACATTGTGTGTGTGCACAGAAATTAAGCTGCATGCAAAAATTTGCTGAATAAATGCACGGTCTCGGGTTTTAGCTGTTACTACTGACGTCTTTTTGGTAGCTTTTCTTACTATTCAATGTTTTAAGTGGACACTAGTATTTCTAACCCCTCCTGCAGCATGTGAGCAAGTTATCAAGCGAGTGATGGATTCAATGAGCGCATGCATTGTCCAGTAAGTGGACGTAGTGTAATAGAAGGAGGGACGGTGTAAGAGATGTCATACCAGGACCTGAATGCTAATTTGTGAGGCCACAATGCGATATACTGATTACAAGACGACTATGGCACCACTGCATTCGTCATGCGTAATGCGTCTTTGTAAATGAGTATGCCAAAATCTTTCATGCAATTTACATCTTCCAATTACCTTGGCAATCTCCTTTGCCCATTCATGATCTCCAGCGTGCGCATCTACTGCACCGTAGTGCAGGCCTATTCTCAAAGACCATTCTTGAAAGTGCGGCTTGAGGAAACAATGTAGAGGTACGAATAAGATCAGCTTGGCTTAGTTTAGTGCATATCATGATGTTCTCTACACCTATTTCGCTGGTTCAAGGAGCGTCCTTCTCATTTAAGGCCTCACTTTATTTTCTGTGGGTTTTATAGGATATCTCTGCGGCTAAAACCCAAAAGCTCGTTGATCAAGCTGCCATATTTTCAGAGGAGTTCTTCCTTGACTGATGCAGCAATCCGTTATTCAACATGTCTCCTCTTTTTTGCATTATCAAGGGGTGGTGCCACTAGCATTGTCTACCTTTTAAGACGACATGGCGCAACATAAGAACTGATCCCTTTAGGTCGCTCAGGATACGAGCTTGAGCCTCGTGACTCAAAATCCCTATCACTGATCACCACACAATATTGCCGTCACCGCCGTTGTCACCAGGGCAAGTAGGGTAGTTCCACCCCTCCTCCTTACTATCGTCGCAATCTAGCGTATCTGTTTCAAATATCAACCATTGCAAATACAGCCGCTACCACTGCTACTGACGCTAACTAATCTAAAAGCCCTTAAACGCAACTTGGTCTAGAACCTGCTATATTTGGCAGCGCTACAGTTTTTTTCAGACTGCGAGGTTAGGCTAAAGTGGGATGATGGTCACCCTGGTCCAAATTAAATGTCCTACGAGCCAAATAAATTAATCAAGTGGTATCACTTCCTGGAATTACTAATGACAACGAGAACTTCAATTCAAAGAAACACTGCAAAGACAAACAGAAAATAATTATGAAACAGAAATCAAAGACAAGTCTGCAATTCCTGACGCAGCGGTCGACTTTATGATTGCCATGGTCTTTGCTTCTGCGATGCAGTCATTCCAGCCAATGTCGGTGACAGGAATGAATTCCTTATCGCAACAAAATAAGGCTACAAGCACAAGAACAGTGTTGGGTAGTAGCTTTTGAACCTCCTCCCTAATCCATTCACCTAACTGGCGTATAGATTTTTCAGCATCTACCAAAAGGTGCATTGTATTGTGCCGAGAAACGCCCAATTTTCTTACCATAGTGCAGAATCATCTAAGAGGAAAAAGCACAAAGCACAAAATTGGCATCTTTAGCGTTGCCTTTATGCGCCCCTGTGCAGCTGCATTTACCTTTGCTTATGCGTGTGCATAATTTTGCGCATTTCCCCATTTAGAGTCAATGAAAAGACCTATACTAACAATTCGATGACTTGAATGGTGTTGCTGACTGCTCAAACATCAGTTTCACGCCAAGAAAACTGATAGACCTAGCACTGGAGACAGTGTTGGAAAAGGAGAATGCACCGTGCAGCACTCACGTTGATATAAGCGTGCTGTTAAAAGGGAATCAGGAGGGCAATTTGCATCCCGTGACGGACGAGAACATAGAATTACCAAAGGTAAAGAGTGGCTCGACAAATCGTCCTCCTTAAATACCTACCGATTCTCATTGAATCAAACCAAAAATAACCTTTAGTACAATGGTTCTGTTTGGCTAAATGGCACAGGGGCCAGAGCGTATGTGGCGAACAAGAAGCACGCTCCTCTTCTTCCGCTTTTCACAAAAGTTTGCCATAGTGACGCCAAAATTGTCTGATCTTGAAAGAGGATAACATTTATACAATTTGTCAATAAAATTCGCCTTAGAGGACCTTCAGCAGCCACCCTTTGCTGAAGCTAAGAACGCATGCCTTGAATGGACTTCGACGCATTTGAGCCTTAGAACTAGATTTGACATTCGAAGCTACTAATAAGGTAAGTTGAATCTGCTTTCTCAGAAAATACTGACTGGGATAAAAGAGGCAGTAACGGGTGGCAAAGCTCGCCTCTTATTTCGCTTTTATTTATTTGCATAGCACAGAGTCTAGTGTCTTTCAGCGCAAGATAGGCTACCGTAGATGATCAAAAGGAAATAAAACAGAAATTTAAAAATTCTGATTCTAATTCTATTAAGGGTAGCGCTTCGCGACACGATGCCGGACCGCTTGTCATGCGTTATTGTCGTGTCCTAACCTTCATTTAATCAACCAGATGATGAGATATGACGTAGCGCAATGCGATGTGATGAGGCGTTTAACTTGCCGCATGAGCTAAGGTACGTTCAATTAATACTTCACAGTCAGTTTCATCTCTCCTCGGAGTTTGCAGAATTTGATTTTGGAAAGCTCTTTTCTAGCTGAGTCATCGGCTTCAATGGAAAAGATATGCAATTTCGCAGATGTTATAGCGCTACACAAATTTCACTCAAACAGTCCATGCCACATGTCTACAAATTTAAAAACATTAGGGTGAGATGATAACCAAAATTTGTGGGTTGTGCTTGTTGGGCAAAAGAACACCCACAGAAATGATTTGCACTTGTGTGCTCCTTCAATACACTCAGCGTCGGGTAATGCGCAAAGCACTCTGCACAGTAAAGGCGTACTTCCGATATCCCTGTATTTGTACTGAGGTATGGTACATGAGAAATTGTAAGGATTTTGTGAGAGGTTACAGCTATCTGTTGTACCGTCTGGATGGGTATGATGATCAAACCCTTTTGGATAAACACTGTCCTTCCTTAACTGCACTACCACACTCAGATTGGTAAGAACATCAGAGTTACCTGACAGGTCTATCCTGTCAGTGGTCAACGGCTTTCATGGATATCAGCAGAAGATCAAACAAAATCCCGACCAAAGTAAACTCTAACCGACAATGTCGATCGTTATCGATCTGGTTTTAAAAACACCAGCCTTACATTTGTAGCAGAAAACACACCAGCACTACTTTTCTGGTGCGTGTATTCGTCAATAGAATCATTCCGTCTTCCATTATTTCCGTACGACTAGACTAATCACGTTGCTTTTTGCGATGATTTACGTAGAAAGATATCGCATTTGGGATACCTTAGTATCGACTGCTGAAGCTACTTACTCGCGGGTGTGCGGCTGTATTTCTGAGGGTAAATCTGCGTAGTAGATGCTCCTCTGTTTGCAAAGCTTTCCATGCAAAATAAACTTAAAGAGCTGCCATCTCTCAAAAGCTTCAAAGCCCAATTTCATTGAGTTGCTGACCTCTAAAGCAATTTGGATGAATGCGTTAAAAGCGATTTATCCTAGGCGGAACTCAAAACCGTAATCCTCGGCCTTGAAAACGGATGTTTGATCCATTAGGCCACTGGGACTCACTTTCCTCTAGAATAAGATACACTACGCATTTGCGAACCCGTAGTCACTGACTCACTAACTTTAATTGTAAACTTAGTAGTTAAAAGTGTATTGCTTTCGCTACGCATAGATGGGGCTGTAAATGCAAACTCGAGTTGGGCCCTGGATGATTGATAGTTGCCGTTATCACTTACCTATTTCAAACACCGCTTTCATTTCGCATCCAAGGAGGCAAACCCTCGTCCTCAATCCTTCCTTTCTTTTAACGACCATCTTCATTGGAATCGGTGATCATGCATTCGTAAATAGCTTCACCTGCTGGTTGTTAAAAGTGGTTAAGTTGAAATCCCTTTTCATTATCATGACAAAGCAGCAGTTGGTTGAGATACTTAATTGCACCTAAGTCTGGAGGGGAGAGAAGTCTCACTGATTCCACTTATGCACAAGAGAAGTGGCACTAACATACATAGTTGCCGCTCTTTGATTAGTTGGGTTATCCCATGTATGCGTATGCGTTCCAAATTGCGCGGAGACATACAAACACCGAGTTTTTTGCGGTCTGTTGACATCACATCATTTTAGCCAGAATTGAGGTAGAAATCACACGCTGTTAAGGGTTGCATTTAAAAGTCATACTCGAGTTCAGCTATTCCTTACTAGTCATATTGGTCACCACATTGCTTAAGGTTGCCTAACGTCTCTCATTCCACAACACTTGATCCCAGGTATGACGAGCTGAACAGGAACTTCTGCAAGCAGTTATCACACCTTAACATCTTATTATGCTTGCTAAACCTACGTCGCGGATAGATGGACACGGCTAGTCCAGGATACGAAATTTGCGTCTCATTTGAGGAAGGACGGCATGCGCAGAGTAGTTGGGGAGATATCTCGTACGTCTTCACCTAAAAGAAAACTTCTATTGATGCTTGTATTTTATAAAATAGGAGGCGACCTCATATAAGAGCCATTCAAGCATTAGAATATCGGCCTGGGTACATCAGGTAAGTCTCCCATAATAGCCGGTCCATTTGAATGTCCTTTTAAACAAATAACCTCCAAGCTTATTGAGGAAGAAGTAAAATGAGAGAATGACTCAGAAATTGGGGGCAAATCGAAGAAACTGGCACAAATCTATAAGATTTGCTCAAGCGTCGCCTTAATTTAAGTTTCGTTCAAGGATGCTGTTATTGCCTCTCTGCGCTTACATGGCGTGCAAGTATGAGGACAGGTCCAATCAGCCCTCCACCTTTCGCATTAATTGCCTCGTAAACGTCGTTGCAGGCTCTCACGCATTAGCTTTTTCCACTGAAATCGGTTTTTACGGATGTATGATGCATCTTGAACCGCACATGACCACCACCTAGCGCTAAAGACGCTTTAACATCGGCTGCAAATTAGACTCCTTTCGGTTTTACAGTGCATTTCTCCGTGCGCACACACATGTGCGCATGAAAAATGTTCATGTAAAATGCAGGCACAGCTACTTAACGTTTGTTTGTGGAGGCCTTTTGTCAGATTAATAATGGATATAACGCTTTTTGAATCAGCATATGCTGTAATCTAAAAAATAGTGCATTGCACAATTCGTAAACAAATGTAGCGAATCACAGACTAGGTCATTCACTCAGTAACCTCACTTCTCCAGCCACCAGAACGACTTGAGCACCTCATTTTGTATATTTTAACATGCTTTGGCTAACGTAATTAGATATTGTCCGGTTCGCTCAGTGCATCTCAGAACCCTTAGGTTGCATTTATGGGGTCAAAAAGGTGAGGGTATTTGCAAGATCCAATTGTCATTCATTATCCATATGTGTCAATATTAACAAATGCTGTTTCTCTTTGGCCTCGAAATACTTTGGATTCAAAATATGTGCTGCATGTGTTTCATTCCATATGCGATCTCCAATCTGCTTCTCAATTTTACTATGTGTGCATGTTTGTGAGCAGACGTATGTTTAATGCAGTGTGTGCTCTGCTACCAAGCTATAGCTTTGGCATCTTGTGCAAGTGCCATCCAATTTAGGCTCCACTTCACCGTGCTGCGGCCCAAAGAAATGCCTACCCCAAATTATGCCCTTACTGAGCTGAACACCTTGTGGAATATCTTATGTGGAAGTAGGTGCAATATGAACCCACGTCATATCTGTAGGAACTACTTCGTCCATCTAGCGCAGTTTACAGCTAATGCTTACAGCTACTCATTGGGTTCTTCGTCTTCTTTGCCGAAATCTGGTGCAGATTATGTGAGTAAAATGCAATTGCATGCTATTGCGATAGCATTGTGTGCAAGTTTTTGGCAGGTTTAACGCTAGCTCTATGCCTTTATATTGCAACAGGTGACAGGATAAGAATGGATCATTTGCTGCGTGAGGTTTAATATTTAAGTGTGTAAAAGAAAGCACATAGGCAGTAATGAGGGACAGATCTGACCGATAATTCGTCTATGCAAACAGTGCGTTTCATCACTGCATTGGATCGCAACATTTGCTTCAATACTTTTTAAAACTGCCACAGCAATATTGCATGGCTGAGAGTTGAGCATGTCAACTAGCATTGACGAACAGTATACCAAATGCAAATGTGATAAATTTCTCGTGACCAGAGCCAACGCCTTATTCAGGCATTCAAAAAAGTCGAATTGTTTATTCGAAAAGTTGCAGTCACTGATTTACCAACTCCGATCGCAGACTCCGTGGTTAGGCTTTAGGTTGGAGACGGCTGCCATTGTCCTTTGCTATCTCAAGCACCACTTCAAAATCTGTATTTAGGGCACCGAATCCCTGTTGTCAATCCCTCCAATCATACCTAAACCGTCTTTACCAAGGCTTTATGTCAAAAATAACGAAGGATCATCTTGACGTCAAGAAAAATTGCCGTGGGCTCGTAAATAGCTTCGAGAGTAGCGTATTTAATTGTAATTTAGTCTAAAAGATAGAGAGGTCTAAACCGCTTCATGCATGCACCAGAGAGGTGGTATTAACACAAAAGCAAGCACAAATGCAAAGTCGCTGATCTTGGTAATCAATTCAAGAATGGTCACATTTGCGACAAGCATTTCACTTACCACCCCTTTTGACAGCCAACTAATTGCGAAGTCCAATCAATGGATACCTAAACTGCGAGATGTGTTCGGTTTCATATAGATTGATGTAAACACACTTCGTCTCAGGTGCTATAAAACAGTGTTTACCGTACACATACGTGCATAAAAATTCGATACAGCGATTCAGAAAAGTAAGCAGAATCCAAAGCCGTTTCTTTCTATCTTTCTTAAGGTTTTTCCTTGCAACCACATCGTGGCGGCTCTACACATAGAATGCTGAAAAGGGTTTGCACAGTATACAGCCTTTGCCGATGTTAGGGCATGCCAGATGTAGAAGTGGGTGTTTAAGGAGTAGAGTGACAAACTATGCACCTAGTTTTTGCAACGTCCACTTTTACCATCCGCAATGCTGCTGCTGTAAAGATTTGCATTTTATTAGCTAGTAAGCGCGAGCAACGCTGTTTGGAGGAGGAAGCCTTGGAAGGAGCGAAGACGAGACTAGATAGGAAGATGAGGACGTTCACATCGACTTTCTCCGATGTACGTCACGCTAGTGACAGGCGAGGTAACTTTAAGGGATACTCAACTCCTGGTAGCCAATATTTCAATCTCCAACACAAATCAGATGCATTTTTACATCTGAAATGTGATGAAGATTTTTTTCCAAAATCATTGACAAAAGACAGTGGCTTTGATTGACTAGGTCGTCTTATGTATGCGGGAATGTTCTACACCATGCGCAGACACACAAACGCCATGACCGGATGCAAAACTTTTTGCAAAGATTTAAGGCCTTAAGGGTCTGACATGTTCCTGACATTATAAATTATTTCTCGTAGGCATTGGGAAGCTTTAACTCAATACTCTTTGACAATTTGCCAAAAAGTCTGACTCTTAGCCAGTATTAATAAAATTTAAAAGATTGTCAGCAAAGATATTGAAATATCATTTCATTTTTTGCAGCTATTTGAAGCGCAATACTTTTTGACTGCTACACGTTCTTATTCGGTTGAATTTATGGCACTTTCAGCATGAAACAGTTTTTTGATTCAGGAAGTTTTCGCATATATGTGCGAACACATTTGTCCCTATTCCGGTAGTGGCATTTCGCGAAAATGAACCTCAAGATTTAGACTGTGACAAATCTCAATATTAAGGCCTTACTGGACGCATTTAGGTATTAACGCTTGACTTCGTTTCATTCTTTCAACGGCCTTCACAGATTGTACTGCTCTGTGGAACAACTGTTCAGTTAGGAATAAGGATTTGAAAATTTCTTTCGAGTTTCAATAAGTTTCGTGCTTATCCTTCTCGCCGTGATGCCCAACCCTTTAAAACTAGTTTACTGGTTAGCTGAGCACATTCTGTTACTGTAGTCACAAAACATACATAAAGTCAGAGAGAGCTCTGCAATGCCACAAATGGTGGAACAATTGACGACTTTCGCAGTGCAACCCACGCTAGGGTATCTGCACTGCATGAGGGACAGCAATATTTTGGATCTGAGACGATGCAGCTTAGGGGTGATCCATCAAAAGCTGAAGAAACCCACTTCCCACAGTTCTGCCACAGCACTACCGACAACTCAACTGCGAAACCGAGGAAGAAGCTAATTAATGCACTGATTATTAAAACATGCTTCTCAAACAGCGTTAGTAGGACTCCTATTTGCACCCGAAAATGCCTCACAACTATGTCCATTTGGACATATGTTTGAGAGTTTGCTTAAAGCCTCACAAGTTTTGCGAAACCTCAGAATAGGTCATATATCACCAAAGTAGTGTGTGATCAAATCATGGAGTTTGAGGTTGAGGAGGTCATCAGTTTGTGTAGATGCTGCAAGCATTCGCTGCGGAAGAAGCCACTGAAAATGAGTCGCAGGGTATCAAATGTATGCCTAGTGATGATCATAATAGTCTATGCGAATAGAAATCCCACTACTTTGTGCATCACACATTCTTAATTAGGAAAAATGTGGCACAAGTTCGATAACATTTTTCTTAATTCACACTTCATAATGATTACAAACTAAGCAGTGGAGTGTTGTAGCTAAAACGGAAATTAATTTAACGTCAGTAAGTTGCGACTAGGGCAACTAGCTGATGATCTGCGTGGGAACCTGATTTCCCTTCTTTGAACGTTTATAAAAGGGGGCACTGAAGTCAACAATTATCACATCACTACAGTGAGATCAGGACGATTTTTGCCACTGTGCGCAGCTACCTCTTAGTAGGTGGCTTTGGTTGCCTGAAACAACCAACATTTCTGTCGGGTCAGTTATCTGTGTCACATTCTGGCACAGATACAGGCTGTAAGCGCAAACATACCTGCTACGACTCAATGTACCACGACTTAGAATACAATGTCAGTTCGCAGAGCGAATATCTAGGATGCGGAAGGAAATTGATCTCTTGGAAAGTGAGGCGGTTATGAGGGATACTAGAACTACTAGAGCAAATAAGTTAGTGAGTAGACGAATAGGCAAAGAAAATATTACTTTGAAGCCTACCATCTGATGAGCCAGAGGATGAAATGAATTCAAGCAAAAGAAGCATTTGACAAACAGGACATCAGCTGTGGTGAACCCATAGGCAAAGCCTGATGTAGCGGCTGCAGAAGGACTGCTCCTGTTTGGAAAATGAGATAAGGGAATGCGAAAGCACTAGCCATTGTTGTGTCCGACTCTAGTGGTGGGAACAGAGGCCTAGAAGCTGGGCTATTTGGCGAACAAAAGGCGACTGGGTTTTATGTCAATTGCTCCTCGTCACCTTGTTCTTAACTCAGTGTTGTCCAGCTATGACTATCTCTCAGGGCTCCAACCAGCTAGTAGATGGGTGGAGAATGTGCCGCATTTTCGCATCATTGAGATCTTCAAGAATGTACCGTAGCTGTAGCATAATCGCCGAACACAAAGCTGAAGTCGTCGTCAAAAGCACTTGTTGCATGCGCCCTTCGTCCACCATGTTTATCTTTGACATTTAGTAACGGACATCAGGGTGAATGTCCTTTCGTAAGGGGTTCGCCTTCCACTGTCATTAATTAAGCCCTCTCTAACGCCTTCCTGAAGGCGATTTTATGCATAGCGCTGGAAAAGAATGCATATTGGCATGGTCCTAAAGCCATCGAAACCAGCGGAAGGACAACGTCGAAGACCAAAATTCGTCATCGGGTGTTAGAGACGCACAGGCCTTCTGCCACGCACACAAGCACAGTGTGAAAGGACCCACAGATAAGTGCTAGCTACATGCCCACCTGAAATAAGAGCTCACATCGGATGCACTGTTGCACACAAAAGGCAACAGCAACAGGAGCATAATTACAGCAGGCCAATCCTAACCGAGGAAGATCCGAAGCGATAGTGAAGACGAGATCCGCACACATTGCCGCCGGACAATGCCTCTATTCTTGGCAAACGAAGGAAACGAAGACAAAGAAGATGGAGGGGTAGTCCCTGCACGAAACGTGTCTACCTCTTTTACCTTTATTTTAGCAGCGGAAACGCATAAAGAACATGAACCGTTTAATAATATTAGCAATAATGGGATATTGAAATGTAACGGATACTTATTTGCAGGAAATTGGCGAATAGGCACCAACTATTTAGCGATGGTTAAACACATGTTCAACAAATTATAACACACTTAACAGTGGGATTAGGGTAACGAATAGAAAATGTTTTAAACTACACTCATCACCTCTGCCAGCACCAAACAGCTACCCAACAAATTAAAAGCATTCTCATGCCTTCTGAAGCCAAATATGCCGCAGCTGTCACTTGGTCAACAAATGGGCTGCAGCTGCGCAATCTATACATACGCACTGCTGTTCGCTGCTCTAAAAGAACACAAAGACGTGCATTTAACATGCCAGGGACGCACTCCATGAAGGCACAACGACGAGGCAAGTAAGTCACCCATCACCAAAATCCGTCATTTGATAAACCATCGAAGCATTACGTAGCTGTCTTCGCCTTGTCCAGCACGAGCCCTTGTGCCTTCCTCAGTAAGGGTACTACGTCGTCATACATACCTGGTAGCGAAAAAATTCGTAGTCAGAACAGGTTATATGGTGCTGATCTAGTCAAAAAAGAAGGAAATTGACTGTTCAGTTGCACACTGATTCGAGAAACTGCAAAAATATGACTTTGCATTTCAGTACGGAAAAGGAAATAGGCACAGACAACCTAACGTCTAACACAAAGGAGAACGCGTACACTCGGAACGCATCGCGAATTTTGCCACCCCTGAGTGAGGATACCTCGTACGCAATACACAACTCTGCACTCAGAACATAGTCGTTCATCATGAGCATACAAAAGCGTCCCACCGGTTGGTTACAAGGGTTAAGTCCACGCAATCGTAGAAGAAAGACAACCACCTGATGGCAAAGTCTAAGCCGACCGAAGACAGTAGCGTCGAGGAAGGTGCTTAAAAAAGGGGGGAACTGTGTAATACTTGGGTCCTGTGAATGTGCGTTATATGCAAGAAGATTATTTTAATCTGGTCGTGGCGAACGTAGTTGCTATCCATAGTCGAAGACGACTTCGTCATCATTACTTCAGCCTCGCTACCATAAATCCTGCCTGTGCTCCCAACAGAGATGTCAAAATCCACAGAATCTTTCCATAGCCAAAATAGCAGACGGAAAAGCTTTTAAGGAACCAATCGTCTAAACATACACTCATTCCAGTTGTTGCACCAAACATTGAGTTATTCTCATCATTTTACCTCCAACTTCCCATCTCTCGCCTTCCCATGCCAACCACACATTGCATTACTCGTCCTTCCTTCCTACACACTCTCCCATTTAGTCCTCATCAACCTCCATCCAGTTTGTCCCATCTTTCTCCCGTCTACCCTTCTTTCCTTCCTACGTGATCTTTGTGCTTATGCAGATTAATACGAATCAAGTTATAATCCAAAAACTGGAGTATCGCTTAATAAGTGGTCAAATCGGGTGAATCGCAACACGATTTTAGCGTCTTGTTCTACATGTGCTTAAAGTGATTCGGCAATCTTAAAATCTGCGTTGTGTTCTATACCGCCTTATTTATAGGTCTTACTTAACATCGAAGCCAAAATGTAGAGCGTCAGCTTAGCCCGAGTGAGTTGTGGAGAATAATTTGTAGGAAATTCTTCTTAGGAATGCTAAATGAGATTGAGTTTGAGAAGCAGAGGCTGTGGAAATGATTGAAAATCATGAAATAGCTGCACAGCAGGACTGCGAATTAACATGACATTGGGAAGAAACGCGATATTTTGAGTACAATTCCTGTTCTGTCCCAACTTATAAGGCAGATCTCAGCCGTCACAATTGCAACTATTCCCTTCTTCCAAGTTGTTCCCAGGTGATCGATTTCTTCGTCAGAATGTGTGTCATCTTTTCGTGTTTTGAAATTGCTGCCAACAATTTTAGCCGAATTTGGAGAGGGCACAGTGCACACGGCTTAATTGAATACGTGTTGCCTTACAATTTTTAAGTATTAACAAATGCCATTTCTCTATTTTTGTGTAGCGAAAGCATCTTGCACAGTTGTCTGCTTAATTGCGAACTGGCTTTGCCCGATTTCATTAAAATTTATTGGTTATGACAGCGCGCAAATATCCGGAAAAATTGCAAAGGCGCTGTCAGCAATGGTCCATAAAATCGAGGCCAAGGTTAGCACGAAAGATAGATTTGGTGGCGGACATGATTGAGAAACCCTTTAATGACTTTATGAAGGACTTTGTGGAAATAGGCAGAAGGTTAAGAATACTCACTCTCATCAAAATGGGAACAAATGTTCTACTTGCACATAAAATTAACCTAGATGCATTTTTAGGTGCATGTGAGACGACAAAATGGAAGCGATTCACTCAGAAACATTCATTAAAAATTTGTCATTATTCCCATTAGCCTGATTGCGTTGATTGAACAGTTCGCTTCAAATCAGAGCGGGATGTAAGTAAGGCAGCAAGGCACTCCGTCTCTTTTCCAAAATGCTGCATAACTTATACTGCTAAAAGATCATGTACTGTGGAGATAGATAAGGGTTGAGGGCCACTAATACGATCTGTTATCTATTGTGAACGTAGGACTGAGCGCTCACGACCTAAAACATGAATCTAACAGGTAATCAAAGCTTTGCATTCAAAAGACTGGCCACGAATATTTTTATGCCACCGAAA
>CM010313.2:26826789-26855284 GCA_001923025.3 Taenia multiceps | reverse complement strand
TTTTATGGTTGATGCGGTTATTGCTATCAACCAAGACCAAAATTTTTAGATGTGTGGCGAGCCCACCGCGGAGTTCTGCTGCTCTTTCACCTCTTCGCCAAGTTTTAACTACGATTTAATCGTAAAAACGTTAAAATCCTTTATAGGAGAAGTTATTGGATTGTCGCCTTATTCGGTAGCAATAGAAGCCTCGATGGACGGTCGATTGCGACATCCGTAGTTTCAGCACTTAAAGGCCTGTGTTTAGATAAAGCGCATTTATAATTTTGTCGAACAACACCAGGTATTTCCGTAGGGTATGTTTAAATTCTCTTATCCTCTAAGTTTTCAACAGTCACCTTCATTGCACCTGAGTAGAGGAGGCAGTTTAGTTACGGATGGGCAGATAGTCCGACAGACTACTGAGATCATGGTGGAGCGAGCACTACGAGGCATGGTTATCAGAATTATCTCCGCTTCCAGTCCACCTTAACTCCTAGAAACTTCTGATTAATACTTCAGCTATTTCAGTTGTTCACACACACCCAAGGGGCACGCAAGACTTACATTGTTTCATTGTTTTACAAGGCGAAAATTTATTAAGGGTGAACAAATTCAACAGGAGATAGGTATTTCATTTGCAGATAAGTAACTGGAAACATAAACCATGGAGATCTTTCACCTCATTGCAAGTCCACCACGTGGCACCCTAGTGATTCGCGTTCCTTGTGTACAAATGGGGTGTTTCCCTATCCATCCAGGCTGTACAATTTATAGCATAAATAGACAAACACTAAAATTGTATTTAATCTAGGAGGAGATGCGACAGAGAACAGTCAGGCAATACCAGAGCTTGCATCACTGTATGAACCACATCGTCGCTGAAGCAATATTTTACTCCTCTCGTAATTTCTGTTGAATTGTACTCGAAGCAAGAGCACGAATTCAGACCAGTACGGTGGCTATCAATGAGAATGGACGGAAGAGTTGAATAAAGAAGCTGAATTCAATGCGTGTGAATATGCTAGCAGCCACTGACGCGGTTCGCCGATTGCCTTGAGACATTGACAAATAGTTGCTAATATTTATGTCAAATGAAGGTAGAGACTTGCTTTTAGGATCACAATACTGTTTAAAAGTTGGATAAAGAATATGAAGGTGGTTGCAATCCTGAATTTTGTTATGCTTTCCAGGCAAAGCAGCTAATGGTAAAACCGAATTTGTTTTAAATAGACGAAAAGTGGCTTCCAAGATAGAACACACAAATTCAAGCAGGAGGGATTGGGCGCGGAGAAAGTAAGATTCTTTGAGATTTTTTTGTCGTAAGAAAAACTGCTGGAAAGAGAGTCGACCGACCATAGCGATGATACCTTGGCTATGCCCCTCGGATGGCAAGGCAAATCGCAGAGTTTCTTGGTACACTTCCAAACAAAGAGTTTTCTATGCAAAGTATAATTGATGATGACAACCGCCTTGCGACAAGATAACGAGACTGTATGGCATCTTTACCAATGAAGCATGCAAGCGGAGTTACCAGAGCAGAAGTGGAAGATGAAAATAGAACTTACTCCTAGGTGCAATCGCCTAACGTATGTAGGCAGGTCGAATCCTGCACAGCGCATGCATAGCTTCATTTCGGACCAACTACGTTTCCTTCGCTGCCAATTAGCTCTTTCTGAATTACTTGAGATGATTTCCATCACATCGGCATTACTGTTTGCGTTCAATACGGCTATCAATAAGACTCGTATTTTTGGATGAAGCTATTTATTTGAACATGATCTTCGAGCCTTTCGTGGCAAAGGCAATTTAGCAAATAGAGTAGGGCTCTGCAAAAGAGAAGGTGGAAGCATCCCGTCTTGCGTTCGTAAAGAAGATCTGCCATTTAGCCAAAAATTCACCACGACGCTTACAGTTGCGTAGTCTATATGATTGTGCTACCAGGAAGAGCAATTATTTACCATCAGCTTTATCGTTTAAGAAGTAAACACCTTGCTGACCATAAATTGGTGCTAAGGGGCACGTACATGCTACACAACAGCAAAAGTAGTTCCGATCAGTATTCCATTGTCCATATGAACCAAGTTGAAGATACGCGTTGGAAGCAAACAACCCTATTCAGCCTCCCATGCAGTGGCTGCATCGGTGCCTTCTACCACAAGATTGTCGGAAACCGGAGCGATGAATGCTTCTGATGGAGGACATGACTTTAATGGAAGGCTCTACATCCTTCAAACCCAAAAAAATTGGTAATAGCAGGGTTTCGTCCACCGAAAAGGCAAGCAGTATGCAGCGGATGGCCACGATAGAAACGCAGCAGATTTCAGTTCTCACTGAAGGTATTTATGTACTGAAGTAGGTCATAGTCATTTAATGAATGCTTGCAAGATATTTAGGCATCTCGCGTACAGTCAAACATGAAGATGAGAATACATTAATAAACATCATATTCCTGCATTAAATTTATTTTGTTACCACTAAATACAAGGGAACAGAGAAGTAACTCCAACTTACGTTTTACCGTAAATGCTTTCCAATTTACCGCGATAAGGTTAAATTGATTGAGCATTTGGCAGGTAAACAAGTTCATGTGTGTAGCATTGCACCAAATCCGAGCTGTAAAAGTAGTAAGCACAGATAGCGTTACCAGTCTATAATTTTATAACATGCTTCAACTTAGCATAGGGACTTAAAAAAAGCCAGTGTCATAAATGCTGTGAGAGAAGTGAGTTGAGCCATATATTAATTCTTGATGTCAAATAATTAATTCAGCAAAAATCCTCACAAGCCCTTAAGAATAGCGTATCTATTTTAGTCCATGAAGCAACCCTACATCCGTACATTAGTCTATGCATGTAAGGCTCAAAACAACAATTTGGATGATTTAAAGTCTAGATGAAAGGTAATGATGATGTGCATGGATTTTAATTAAAGTCAAGCTTAGTTGGTCTTATGTCACAAAAGTTCATTGGAGACTACTAATCCCTTTGCCCAGACCCTTCAAAATCGCAGCTGCTACTCATGCAATATTGGCAGTAAATAAGTTGGCATAATTTTGTGAACCATTTCTCATGGCCTTGGTGATGACTAAAAACAACGAAAATGTCGTAGACATTGCTGTTACCCAAAGGTTCTTGTCAACGTTTCGATGGACACGAACAAATGCAAACCAACTAAGGCTCTCCTTTATCTCCCCTAAACATAAATTAGTGCACCCTTAGACAGATTTGAGGTGGGGAGAGAGGAGTGACCTTGTTGCGCTTTGAAAGATAAGACTTTGTTTAGAGGCGATGTTTGAAAATGACTTATGTTTCGGCAAGGCGAACGAATAGTTCCCAACTTCGCTTATGGATCGCATTGTTAATAAGTCTCGATAATGAACGCTTCCCATTTCTTACAACACATTTGCAGGTTATGCAGCTCGGTTGGTAATATGGGCTGATGAAGTGCACCAGAGAACTTAAATGGGTGTTCATCTGAGCTGATGCATCGTACTCTCCTGCATGGATGGCAAACAGACTAGCCTGCTGTTTCTTCACCTGTAGCTGTCGCATGCATTTCTAGAGATGAAGGATTCGACATTTGTAAGGATAGCAACAATTGTAAACTAGCTATAACCTTCGCATAAATTCACCATGGAAGATATCCCTTTTCTTATTATGGGTGTCCGGAGGTGGTCAATGCAACCAAGGGAATACCATGGGAAAACTGCAGCACGATGCATTCATGTGCTCAATAAAGCGCTTTAAGTAACTTATCCACCAAATTTGAATGCTCTGACAGCACGTTATCTCGAACTTGCTCCTGCGAATCACGCAGATCACTAAGGAAAAGTATTTCCTACAGACTCTCACTTTTAACTTTTGCCTTATCTTCAGCTTTAGTGAGAATGTAAAGCTGGTAAAGGACATATATGCAAACGATGTGGACACCAGCACTGCGATAGAGTGGCAGAAGAAGGCAACTATCCACACTACTTATGGGATGACATGAGGAGAATTGATGAACTTAGGAAATCTACTCTTCAAAAACTGCATCAGCAGGTATAAAGGCAGCTGCTGGGAGAGTGCTGTGTGTTTTGATATGATGTCTGTGGAAGTTAAAAAGCACAAGACAATAAATCCTAACAGATAGATAAGGGCTCTGCTTTCTAATTTCACCATAATATTTTTCAAGGATTTGTTACTTATTAGACCTCTATTACCATCTGCTACATTCTTTCAATAAATGGAGTAAATGTCACGCATCTTTTCCTAAGTAAATTATGTAACCAATTTTGATCACTTTATACTTCCGATCTCTTCACACGTTTTCAAAAGCGGCTGTTGCTTGCCCCTGCCTCTTGTTGCTAGGAAGCACGACTTGCCGGACAAATGTCGTGAGAGTGCGAGCTTTGCGTCAAGAAATAGGTAGCCACAATCAGCCAAGTGTCCGAAGTAGCCCCTGCCTAATCGCCTCCATTCTTGACCAAACGTAATGCTCAACAGGAGCAGCGAGTGTAAGGCAAACAGAAGGATCAAAGCCGTCTTCAATAATCATAAGTCTTGGGCCACTTCAAATGCCAGATCATGATCTTTTATTCCATTCCCATGCGCTAAGGACTAATAAGCAGTTGATTTTGGCTCTGCTGACAAAACAAAGCGAAAGAATTTTCAGCACACTATAACACACTCTTTTAAAATGCCCGACACATTGTATCTTTCTTGACAAATGCTTTCTCATCTCTGAGAAAACCTAGTTTTAAATTGATCTTTAATTGGAGCACTTTACGGAGAAGTAAGTATTTGAGCTGTAATGAAATTTAACCTCGCGCTTGAGCCTCTCAAAATTTTGGTCTTGCATGCGACTACTGCTTCTCTTCGTTCTAATCACATGTAATGTTGAGGACAGATCTGTACGTACCGCCACAAGCTCTCTTGCTGTGTTTCACGCAACTCGACATTCTCTTCATTCAAATGTATATCTACAGGTGCACAATGTGTTTCGCTCAATTCAGATGCTTCATCTCGGGGATTGCGCATTTGGTTCGCGATCATCATGGTAGGCGCCATTCATTTTTAGATGCTTTATTTGCTTTGCGCATCTATTCCTGTTTATATGAATAGGTACATAAGGAAAGGCGTGCAGTTGCGTGCGGTTGTTTGTATTTATGCATAAAGTTTGCGTCAGCTTAGTAACAAGTGGAACACATTGAGTGGAACAACTTCTGCATTATTTATCCAAATGATGAAAAACCAGGCAACGTCTGGTCACACCAAAGTAATCATGCCATGAATTTCGCACCAGTTTATACACGTTTAACGTGCTTCAGCTATCTTGGATCTGCGCTGTCCGATTTGCTCAACTCCTTACAGGACCTTCGGGATGCTTCTATGCCATCAAAGAGGCAAGAAGAATTCAACCTCTCCATTATTCCTGCTTTAGGGTTTCTTATGCGTCAGAAGTAACGAAAACATTTTTCGACCCCATAGTAGATCGGAACCACAACTTGTGCTGCCTGTGCTTCAATCCATTCGCAAGTTTTGAGGTGCTTCGCAGACATTACTTCGCAAAACATTTCCGTGAGTGTGCGCCTGCTAATCCTCGATTGGAATCCAGTGTGTGTTCTGCTCCACAGCTATTGCCTTGGCTTTCCTTCCAAACGTCGCCTAAAGTTATGCTTTATTTTACAATACTTTAGGTAAAATGGTGGATGGTATAGGAATAGGTGTTTACTGTACAGAATGCTTCGAAGGATACCGGACATGGAGCGCTTTCTCAGATCATATGCAATCGATTCATTACTGTAGGCATTCCTTTGCTCATTAGACATATTTTATAATGGGTGCCTATAGTGAAGCCTTGGTTTCTTCTACTTTGCAGATATCTATCGCGGAATATTTGAGTAGGCTGCGAACGAACGCTACCGTGTGAGCCGAGCTTTCAAATCTCAGTGATATTTACGCTAAGTCAATACCTTTTGCCAAAAATTAATGACCTAGTAGGGCAAGGGCATTTAATACATAGAGGTCGCATGTGTAAATCGTGGTAGCTCCTATGCTGGGCACTCTGACTGTCTACAATAGTTGGAGCTTTGCTTGTTGGGTCTGATAAGGCAAGCACCGCATTGCATTGAATTTAGACGATGACAGCTATATCACATTGTATACAGATTTGCGTGTAGTTATAGGCCACTAGGTACTTAAATAATTCGTACACGTGCCTACAAGTACGATAACGGAAAAATTGTTTGCTTGCGTTTTAGAGCCCTTCATCGTACTGCTTAACTTACCTCCCACGGCTTCTCACTCAACTATGTTTTGCAAGCAGGCATGCGCTCAATATAAGACGAGACTTGTGCACTTGCTGCTATTGTGCTTTTGTTCTAATCAATTCTAAAAGCAAGGATGAGTTCCAATTTAAATGTTAAGAAATTAAGGTTAAAATACAAAATGGAGCTGTGCAGCGTGAAGAATAGTGCCCGAGTTGTGTACAATAATTAAACCGCCATCTATGACTGTAGACTGTATGTTTCATAAATTAATGGTCATTATGAGGGCCCCACACAATTCTACCTCGGTATAGATGGGGAATGGTACCTATTCGTGACAATTAGTGCCTTCTGTGCAGTTGAGAATTCTATGCACCCCATCAGGGAAGCTCGGGCATTCGAGAGGATGTACTCAGAGACTGAGAGCATGTGGATCGCTTTCAAACTGTCCATGTGCCGAAAGTTTCCAAAAAGCACAAACCATTTAGACCTTTCATCAAATACTTTACGATTTGCTTCTGCTTGTCTTTGTTCCTCCACCCAATCCACCTTTATGGGTAAATCAGTGCCAGTGTGCTGACAGCAAGTTTGTCGCTCCGCCTCAAATTTGACTCCATTTTAAACCTTTCGCAATGAAAACAGATCATAGCTATTTGTGATGCAATATTTTGAAGCAAATTTGGCGAATCCAAATGAATGCTGGCTTTTGTCAGGCTATGCTAACAACCTAGCGTGTACCGTCTGCCACCAGTGTGACACCTGTAGGTCTCCAGGGGTCGCAACACATTACAGTCAGCGAAACACGATATGTTCAGGAATTCTTCCATTTGACGACTAAACACGCTTCACACAATCATAGCTATGTAGTTATGTGATACCTGAGCCTACAGCCTAGACCTCGTACTCACAGCTCAGGACTCAAAATAAATATGATTTGACCTATGCTGAACTGGTAAGGGAGGAGTGGGCGACGTAGCTGTTTCGACAGAGACAAATTGGCTCACTGGGTCGGTTGACATCAAATAGATCCCACCGCGAGTTAAGTGATCTACAGAAAACTCTCCCGATGTGGTTTAAATGGTGCTGCAAATGTATATTTGTGAAAGCTACAATGACTGCTGCCTTTTAATGCCTACAGACCGAATTTCGATTGGCATCAAGTAAAGCAACTGTTAAAAACAGCCAATACACACTGTGAATCCTCCTACACGTGTCGTAGCAAATCTTCTTTATTGTTGCTCAGACATAAGAGAATGGGAGCATACATAATGCATCAAGTCGAGTTGAAGATTTTTATCCAATGAATGGATGCGGCAAGGGCTGAAGGTACGATATGAACATACGGGCAGCCAGTGCAATCTGTTTGGTGGGTCAACATCCACTCCTGAAATGCATCAAGGGAATTGAAGTACCATGCTCCCTGAGAAGGCATCAAAGGAAGGTAAAGTCAGCCTGCCTGCTGGTGCAGGCAACAGAACCCCAAAACGACCATAGCATATTAAAAAGCCCTAATTAGTAGCCCTAGTTTAGATGTCTCCTTAGAGCTTTCAAAATCATGACCAAATTAGTGCTGCAAGTAATTGGTGTTTGACGTCTATTTAGTGCCCATTTAAGAATGGTGGTCAAATCGAGCGTGCGTACTGACGACTAGCTCATCTCTACTCTTTCCGTGCCACCAATATTGACGCATTGTTGTGGGTAAAATCAAATGAGTCGACCCAATGGACAACAGGATGTGATTTGATAGGCTTACGCAAGAGCTTTTAGCAGTTGTGCCAGTCTTTGAGGTCAGTCGATCGGCAGAGGAGTCCGCATTAAGTGGGCAAAAGGCATGGAATCTGGTAAATTTGGTGTAGTAAAGTTTGGTTCTCGTGGGTTCTACTTCTCTGTCCATGAGGTGGTCTATACGCGAGGATGTGACGGCACTACGACAACAATGACTTGTGCATTGAAGCGCTCCTACTTGCAAGACAGCTCTGCAGTTCGATGTGCTCTTCGAGAACACCACATCCTGGTGCGACTCGCTACGAGGGGGAAACAATCGCTATTTCTGGCTACGCTTCTTCAGCGCTTTCTAATTCGTGGAGCTTCAGCCCTAGTGATGTACAAGGGAAGCGGATTCAACCTGCGGGATCTCGTTTCATATGTTGGCTTTCTCAGAGAAAAGCATGCGTGATTTTACAGCTGCGAGATTGTTTGCGGTCTGGGGCATCTACACGCCATGCGAATTGTTCACTTAGATGTCAAGCCCAACAATGTACTTATTACTGATTCAGGTTACATTTTCATCACTGACATTGATTGCTCATATGACATGTCTTGGAAACGTCTCCAGCAAAGGTGTGCAAAATTCTTGTATCAATTTGCAGATGCTTACAAATCGCAACACTGTAGATGTTAATACGCGTGATCGCTTAGCCATAGGGTTGGTAAGTCTTTACTTTCTTGGGCGACTAAGAAAGACTACTAGCGGTCAGTGGTTATTCTGATCCCATTTTACATGTGGCAGGACCTTCAGTAATGCAAGAGTTCTTCTCAGTTAGTGACACCCTCTTTTTGCAGGTATGTCAAGCCGGGGGCAAATCATCTACTCAGGTGGATTTATGAAGTAATCAAGATCCTTGCAGCATCTCAGATTAAGCTGAGTTTATTTAGAAGTTGATATAATGGATGCTATTATTAGCAGGTTGTCAAAAAGGCAAGAAAACTTGACAAAAGTGAAGCTTAAAAATTCATAATCGTGTGATGTTTCTCAACCTTGATTTTAATATGAGTTTGCCCCGTCGTGCACCGTAGGCTTTGAGAGAACCGTGCAAACATTTTTATGTGCCCAAATAATTTCCTAAAAGCCTAAATTTAGCATTGTTGTATAAAAGCACTGCGTGTATACGCCTATGTATACATTCGATATGCAGTTAAGCTTGGTGCTACTGCCATGGCTTGGAGAGCAAAGTTTACAGGTTAGGCACATCGATAGAAGCACAAAGTGACTAATTACGTTACCACTTGCGGAAGTTGAACGAAGACAAACTTAGCAGCAAAAGGGTTGCAAGCGCTGGCCATGAAATACCTTTTACTATAGCACCTTAAAGCTCTTTATTCGTGCGCGTGATATGGAAGCCCAAACATGAAACTCCCCACATAAATTCGGCATATTTCTGAAAAGCTGGTAAGGAACACAAGGCATTACCTCTAAGCCTCAAGTAATGAGCCCATCAGTTCGGCAGACATATTCCTGCGCACAAATAGGACGGCAATGACAGCAATACAGAAGTACAAAGCACGTTCCTCATCACAATTTAAAGAGCTGAAAACCATCAGAATCAACAGACACCACCTCACTATGCCAAAACAGCGAGCAGGCTAAATGTACACAGACCATGTCTGCACATGATTGAATTGACCAATGGAAGTTGTGTATTCGTACAGGTATTGTAGAACCATTAAATGCAGCTTGTCTCAATAATTGCTATCACCAAAAATATGCTATTTGTGCCACGTACTGTACACTGGATAAACGAAAATCCTCGGCAAATACTCGCACCTCTGGACCTATAGGCGAGAAGTGCAAATAAAGCCAAAAGCGAGGACACGGATGACGCTCAGCCCTTCATAAACCCCGCCAAATCCATTCCAAGGCTTGTCAATGCGGATGAAAACCAGTCGTTTGTCACAAAATTTGCTAACGCCTTCATGACTTTAATTATAAAGTTTAATGATATACTTATAAGGCAAATCTTTCAGGCAAGTGCCAGTGTTTGGCAAGTCGGAAATTAATTTAACAAGTAAAATATATTTTAAGCTTCGTGCAGTTGAACCTGTAGCGTTCCGAGGCTCCCCTTTAGATAAAAGAAGGCGCAGTATCAGGGCAGAATGCATATATTCTGGAAACAGAGGGCCGACCAAC
The DNA here is from genome assembly GCA_001923025.3 of Taenia multiceps. Lineage (NCBI taxonomy): Eukaryota > Metazoa > Platyhelminthes > Cestoda > Cyclophyllidea > Taeniidae > Taenia > Taenia multiceps. The sequence continues at coordinate 26,845,148 of CM010313.2, read as the reverse complement.
CGGCTAGAACAATATGGCCGCCCAAGTGACCGAAACCAGCAGTTCGAACAAACAAAGTATTACTGTACCTATAACTCAAACTGAATATTGACTATCATATGTAATAAGTAGCAACATGTTGTTAGAAATTTGCATTAAATCCTGTTATAAATAAAAATCTTATAATGTGTCGTTTTTGGCAATGTAGCAGTCTTCCAATCTTCCATGAAGAGGCAGTAGCTTGAAGCCTAATGGCGAATCTGGAACGCTTTGCCTTATAATGCTCCGTCACCCTCGGCATCCCAGTGAATCGCAGCATTTTAACCCTTGCCCTTTCCAGTATCGTTTGAACCGTAAAGCACAGCTATCATGTGTGCAGAGCTATACGCACATGGGCACAGATTTAGTTGCAGTGCAGTTAGAAGATACCCACTTGCCTCAATACCTTTAGGCATAAAGTGCCAACCGAAGTTTCCTCTCAGAATGCCGCACAAATGCCGACAAATTTAGCTCTAAGAGAAGGAGGATGTCTACGTTTCCCCATGAATGCATCTGTCGCTCGCTTAATTACAATCCAACGAACGTCGACCATTGGTGTGTTTAGATCAACGACAATAAACACGATGTTTGATTGGAAGCAGTCGGTAGATGGGCTTGGCAGTGATGGATGAGCTTAACAATCGTATCAAATGGGCTCAAATCCGTTTCACCACATTATCAATCCTGTGCGCGCCAAACGAAACATCTCCATAGCTCCATCCTGACATGCTCCTAAGAAACGTGAGGTCCCTGTTGTGCCCATCCATTTCTTCAACAACTTCGTCCACAAAGGCGCATTGAAAGGCTAACCGAAAACGGCCAAACAGGTCAAATAATTGAGAATATACCCACTTCTGCATCTGGACGTCATCTTCAGGGACATTATTTACTGATTTAGCTCTTTTCACACAAACTGTTCACCAATCGCAATGGACTGAGTGAAGAATAGTGAAAATGAAAGAAGTCCCGTAGTTACTCACCTCTGGACAATAAATTTTGGTAAAAGAAAGAATTTGCAGAGCGTCCTAAGTTCTCTCAAATAAATAGACATTTTCTTTAATATGACGGCAAAGCGAATTTGCACATGGATTGTATGGAATTGAGGTCCAATAAACTGACCGAAAGGAGATTTTACAATTCAGTGGATATCACTAATAAAAATAAGTTCATGAAATGTAATGCATGCCAATCAGGTAGTGCTGGTGCCATGGGTAAGCTGTGGAGCTAATGCATTGCAAATATAGCCAAAAAACGAAACGGTAAACCTACAGCTTGAAAATAAGAATATTGGAAGAACGAATGATGGATTTTGCTGAAAAGTCTGACAAAAAGCTTACATCTTGGACGTCTAGCATCTTCTAAGCACCTACGTGTGCCAGTTGCTCGTGTGTTATAGAAGACCTGTTTGAACCAATGACTCCAATACCAGCATGCGTTTGGAAATACTTTGCCAGTTGAGCTCTATAACATGTTAAATGCATGCATTCTGTCACAGCATTATACTCTTTCGTCTTTCGAGAAGTCTTGAAGCGCTGTACATACATGCATACACTTACCACGTTGGTGTCGACAATGCCGCTTTTATTCCTGCATTCACAAAAACATTCAACACACACCGAATAAGTCAAGATAGGGTATTCCTAGAACAAAGAGATAAGAAGTTTGTTTCCCCACTTTTTGGGTATTTCACTTTCACCCAAATGCACAAGGGTTTGTGCTACTTCCTAAGCCTATTGTTTTGAGTGGAGGAGTAACTGGTAGCACCCCTAAGACCGGTGACCACGTCAGTAGTAACGATCGTACGCCTAAGGGGAGGAAAATTTGTGTTTTGACCAAGTGTTTTATCCAAGGACCGGACGTAAATGGTAGCTAGGATCCCACCACCTAGATTGAACATAATAGCGGGTAAGTGGTGAAGGAGGCAAAACAGACTGTTCGAAGGTAACATGAAATAATTTAACTTGTCATAAAATAGAGGGCTCATTTCAAGTGATGGCCTTTATGCACCGGGAGAAATGCGTTCCTTCATTCCTAATTTCGTGCATGTCTGACTGTTGGCAATAGCCGACAGATTGTGAACAGAGTCCAAACATAGTTGTGCATTAGTGGTCTTGATCTTTAGCCCTCAACCACATGATTATCAAACTGTCTTTTGTTAAAGCAACTGGCGTAAAGTAGTCGATCCTAGTTGTTGTTAGCGAATGATAATGATAACCTGGTGATTGATTGTAATAGATGCGTTTCTTTTCCCATTCAAAACAACTTCGAGAAGATCAATCGTGATTAAACAAAGAAAAACAAAAACGTATGAATAAAGTGGTTTCTGCAAATCCCTCATTGCGATCTTTTCAGAAACTTATTTGACATCGAAGAACTATTTACATCAGATCATATGGCGTTGACAGAATAGCTAGTCGAGTAAAAGGAGGAAGCAACAAAGGGGATGGTTTAAAGCATCCGATTTCCATCTAGAGACGCTGCATCTGATGCAACGACATGTAGTAGACACTAGAAATGAAGGCGTCGCTAGGTAAATTGTATCAATCAATTTCCTGCTGCGATCAAAACACATCTTGGAGTTGCAAAGTGATTTCGTCAACGCAAGTAGTCTAGATGTTACATAGGGTTGAAATGACACTACTTTTTACCTATACTGTTCATTCCAATCACAATTTCGTTAGCCTACCTACCCGCACCACCAAGTCTCTTCGTCATGTTTAAATTCCTTTTCATGGAAGACCTCTTGCACACTTTTCTATATTTTTCATCTAATTATTGGCTCTTCTTGCCATGGAACTTGTCAGTTTTATAGATGCACGCTTTAGTGTAGGTAGCAGTTAAAAATGTCACCAAGATATTGCTGGCAGCATATTCCACTAACCGGCTTACTTAATGCTTTCTGTGATATTAAATGCGCCAATTGTGGCTAAATGATCATTGGTACTCGGAATGGCTTTCAGTGGCGTTGTACTGGGCTTCACTCTTTCATTATTCAGGTTTCCACGCCTCAAGCAAACACCGAGACGTGGACATCCAGGTTCAAATTAAAGCGTCTACTTCAGTCTAACTTTCTGAGGTACAGCTAAATACCAGCAGGACTGGCACCACTGCCACTTTGCCTCACTCAACCACTAATGCCTGCAAAAAATTGACTAGTGTCTTTCCAGATAACAGGAAATTTAACGCGTCTGAACCTCACTGTGCTACTAACAGCACGTGATGCAAGTGGCACAGTTTCTAAGACTTCAATTTGCAGCACTATTTCTATGCCCCTCTTTGGCTGATTTTACGCCCACAACCGCCTACCTCCAAAGTCTTATTAAAAGGTAACCAAGTTCTTTCCATCGAAATCTTCCACACCAATCTACCCATCACGCACCGTCAGAGTTACATGTGTGCACAGATTCCTCCAAATGCGACAGAACGCGGCGACTTCACTATCTGTGCTGCGTACTCGTAAGTCCGCCTAGCTATAGAGAAAGAATAGTAGAGACTAAATGACTCATTTAATTATGCTCACACCTTCAGCACCGCCCGCTGCTGCTTCATTTGTCGTTACTCCAACAATGACATCTGAAACAGCTGCGCCACACGCCCAAATGGGGCTAGCTCCTCTAATCCTCCCGTTGGTCAATGACAGGGGGCGCGACAAAATATTCACCCACATCCCCTTACCATTGACTTCAACACCAAATCACTAACAAAGGATAAGGCGTCATTCGTGAACAATAAGCTCTGCAACAATAGCGACAGCATTAGGAGTTAGCGAATAGTTAGCAAAAATAAAGGATGGAGAAGAAACTAACGATGATAATGATGATGATGATGATGACAATGAAGGGTCAAGCAAACGATGTGGACACCAGCACTGCGATAGAGTGGCAGAAGAAGGCAACTATCCACACTACTTATGGGATGACATGAGGAGAATTGATGAACTTAGGAAATCTACTCTTCAAAAACTGCATCAGCAGGTATAAAGGCAGCTGCTGGGAGAGTGCTGTGTGTTTTGATATGATGTCTGTGGAAGTTAAAAAGCACAAGACAATAAATCCTAACAGATAGATAAGGGCTCTGCTTTCTAATTTCACCATAATATTTTTCAAGGATTTGTTACTTATTAGACCTCTATTACCATCTGCTACATTCTTTCAATAAATGGAGTAAATGTCACGCATCTTTTCCTAAGTAAATTATGTAACCAATTTTGATCACTTTATACTTCCGATCTCTTCACACGTTTTCAAAAGCGGCTGTTGCTTGCCCCTGCCTCTTGTTGCTAGGAAGCACGACTTGCCGGACAAATGTCGTGAGAGTGCGAGCTTTGCGTCAAGAAATAGGTAGCCACAATCAGCCAAGTGTCCGAAGTAGCCCCTGCCTAATCGCCTCCATTCTTGACCAAACGTAATGCTCAACAGGAGCAGCGAGTGTAAGGCAAACAGAAGGATCAAAGCCGTCTTCAATAATCATAAGTCTTGGGCCACTTCAAATGCCAGATCATGATCTTTTATTCCATTCCCATGCGCTAAGGACTAATAAGCAGTTGATTTTGGCTCTGCTGACAAAACAAAGCGAAAGAATTTTCAGCACACTATAACACACTCTTTTAAAATGCCCGACACATTGTATCTTTCTTGACAAATGCTTTCTCATCTCTGAGAAAACCTAGTTTTAAATTGATCTTTAATTGGAGCACTTTACGGAGAAGTAAGTATTTGAGCTGTAATGAAATTTAACCTCGCGCTTGAGCCTCTCAAAATTTTGGTCTTGCATGCGACTACTGCTTCTCTTCGTTCTAATCACATGTAATGTTGAGGACAGATCTGTACGTACCGCCACAAGCTCTCTTGCTGTGTTTCACGCAACTCGACATTCTCTTCATTCAAATGTATATCTACAGGTGCACAATGTGTTTCGCTCAATTCAGATGCTTCATCTCGGGGATTGCGCATTTGGTTCGCGATCATCATGGTAGGCGCCATTCATTTTTAGATGCTTTATTTGCTTTGCGCATCTATTCCTGTTTATATGAATAGGTACATAAGGAAAGGCGTGCAGTTGCGTGCGGTTGTTTGTATTTATGCATAAAGTTTGCGTCAGCTTAGTAACAAGTGGAACACATTGAGTGGAACAACTTCTGCATTATTTATCCAAATGATGAAAAACCAGGCAACGTCTGGTCACACCAAAGTAATCATGCCATGAATTTCGCACCAGTTTATACACGTTTAACGTGCTTCAGCTATCTTGGATCTGCGCTGTCCGATTTGCTCAACTCCTTACAGGACCTTCGGGATGCTTCTATGCCATCAAAGAGGCAAGAAGAATTCAACCTCTCCATTATTCCTGCTTTAGGGTTTCTTATGCGTCAGAAGTAACGAAAACATTTTTCGACCCCATAGTAGATCGGAACCACAACTTGTGCTGCCTGTGCTTCAATCCATTCGCAAGTTTTGAGGTGCTTCGCAGACATTACTTCGCAAAACATTTCCGTGAGTGTGCGCCTGCTAATCCTCGATTGGAATCCAGTGTGTGTTCTGCTCCACAGCTATTGCCTTGGCTTTCCTTCCAAACGTCGCCTAAAGTTATGCTTTATTTTACAATACTTTAGGTAAAATGGTGGATGGTATAGGAATAGGTGTTTACTGTACAGAATGCTTCGAAGGATACCGGACATGGAGCGCTTTCTCAGATCATATGCAATCGATTCATTACTGTAGGCATTCCTTTGCTCATTAGACATATTTTATAATGGGTGCCTATAGTGAAGCCTTGGTTTCTTCTACTTTGCAGATATCTATCGCGGAATATTTGAGTAGGCTGCGAACGAACGCTACCGTGTGAGCCGAGCTTTCAAATCTCAGTGATATTTACGCTAAGTCAATACCTTTTGCCAAAAATTAATGACCTAGTAGGGCAAGGGCATTTAATACATAGAGGTCGCATGTGTAAATCGTGGTAGCTCCTATGCTGGGCACTCTGACTGTCTACAATAGTTGGAGCTTTGCTTGTTGGGTCTGATAAGGCAAGCACCGCATTGCATTGAATTTAGACGATGACAGCTATATCACATTGTATACAGATTTGCGTGTAGTTATAGGCCACTAGGTACTTAAATAATTCGTACACGTGCCTACAAGTACGATAACGGAAAAATTGTTTGCTTGCGTTTTAGAGCCCTTCATCGTACTGCTTAACTTACCTCCCACGGCTTCTCACTCAACTATGTTTTGCAAGCAGGCATGCGCTCAATATAAGACGAGACTTGTGCACTTGCTGCTATTGTGCTTTTGTTCTAATCAATTCTAAAAGCAAGGATGAGTTCCAATTTAAATGTTAAGAAATTAAGGTTAAAATACAAAATGGAGCTGTGCAGCGTGAAGAATAGTGCCCGAGTTGTGTACAATAATTAAACCGCCATCTATGACTGTAGACTGTATGTTTCATAAATTAATGGTCATTATGAGGGCCCCACACAATTCTACCTCGGTATAGATGGGGAATGGTACCTATTCGTGACAATTAGTGCCTTCTGTGCAGTTGAGAATTCTATGCACCCCATCAGGGAAGCTCGGGCATTCGAGAGGATGTACTCAGAGACTGAGAGCATGTGGATCGCTTTCAAACTGTCCATGTGCCGAAAGTTTCCAAAAAGCACAAACCATTTAGACCTTTCATCAAATACTTTACGATTTGCTTCTGCTTGTCTTTGTTCCTCCACCCAATCCACCTTTATGGGTAAATCAGTGCCAGTGTGCTGACAGCAAGTTTGTCGCTCCGCCTCAAATTTGACTCCATTTTAAACCTTTCGCAATGAAAACAGATCATAGCTATTTGTGATGCAATATTTTGAAGCAAATTTGGCGAATCCAAATGAATGCTGGCTTTTGTCAGGCTATGCTAACAACCTAGCGTGTACCGTCTGCCACCAGTGTGACACCTGTAGGTCTCCAGGGGTCGCAACACATTACAGTCAGCGAAACACGATATGTTCAGGAATTCTTCCATTTGACGACTAAACACGCTTCACACAATCATAGCTATGTAGTTATGTGATACCTGAGCCTACAGCCTAGACCTCGTACTCACAGCTCAGGACTCAAAATAAATATGATTTGACCTATGCTGAACTGGTAAGGGAGGAGTGGGCGACGTAGCTGTTTCGACAGAGACAAATTGGCTCACTGGGTCGGTTGACATCAAATAGATCCCACCGCGAGTTAAGTGATCTACAGAAAACTCTCCCGATGTGGTTTAAATGGTGCTGCAAATGTATATTTGTGAAAGCTACAATGACTGCTGCCTTTTAATGCCTACAGACCGAATTTCGATTGGCATCAAGTAAAGCAACTGTTAAAAACAGCCAATACACACTGTGAATCCTCCTACACGTGTCGTAGCAAATCTTCTTTATTGTTGCTCAGACATAAGAGAATGGGAGCATACATAATGCATCAAGTCGAGTTGAAGATTTTTATCCAATGAATGGATGCGGCAAGGGCTGAAGGTACGATATGAACATACGGGCAGCCAGTGCAATCTGTTTGGTGGGTCAACATCCACTCCTGAAATGCATCAAGGGAATTGAAGTACCATGCTCCCTGAGAAGGCATCAAAGGAAGGTAAAGTCAGCCTGCCTGCTGGTGCAGGCAACAGAACCCCAAAACGACCATAGCATATTAAAAAGCCCTAATTAGTAGCCCTAGTTTAGATGTCTCCTTAGAGCTTTCAAAATCATGACCAAATTAGTGCTGCAAGTAATTGGTGTTTGACGTCTATTTAGTGCCCATTTAAGAATGGTGGTCAAATCGAGCGTGCGTACTGACGACTAGCTCATCTCTACTCTTTCCGTGCCACCAATATTGACGCATTGTTGTGGGTAAAATCAAATGAGTCGACCCAATGGACAACAGGATGTGATTTGATAGGCTTACGCAAGAGCTTTTAGCAGTTGTGCCAGTCTTTGAGGTCAGTCGATCGGCAGAGGAGTCCGCATTAAGTGGGCAAAAGGCATGGAATCTGGTAAATTTGGTGTAGTAAAGTTTGGTTCTCGTGGGTTCTACTTCTCTGTCCATGAGGTGGTCTATACGCGAGGATGTGACGGCACTACGACAACAATGACTTGTGCATTGAAGCGCTCCTACTTGCAAGACAGCTCTGCAGTTCGATGTGCTCTTCGAGAACACCACATCCTGGTGCGACTCGCTACGAGGGGGAAACAATCGCTATTTCTGGCTACGCTTCTTCAGCGCTTTCTAATTCGTGGAGCTTCAGCCCTAGTGATGTACAAGGGAAGCGGATTCAACCTGCGGGATCTCGTTTCATATGTTGGCTTTCTCAGAGAAAAGCATGCGTGATTTTACAGCTGCGAGATTGTTTGCGGTCTGGGGCATCTACACGCCATGCGAATTGTTCACTTAGATGTCAAGCCCAACAATGTACTTATTACTGATTCAGGTTACATTTTCATCACTGACATTGATTGCTCATATGACATGTCTTGGAAACGTCTCCAGCAAAGGTGTGCAAAATTCTTGTATCAATTTGCAGATGCTTACAAATCGCAACACTGTAGATGTTAATACGCGTGATCGCTTAGCCATAGGGTTGGTAAGTCTTTACTTTCTTGGGCGACTAAGAAAGACTACTAGCGGTCAGTGGTTATTCTGATCCCATTTTACATGTGGCAGGACCTTCAGTAATGCAAGAGTTCTTCTCAGTTAGTGACACCCTCTTTTTGCAGGTATGTCAAGCCGGGGGCAAATCATCTACTCAGGTGGATTTATGAAGTAATCAAGATCCTTGCAGCATCTCAGATTAAGCTGAGTTTATTTAGAAGTTGATATAATGGATGCTATTATTAGCAGGTTGTCAAAAAGGCAAGAAAACTTGACAAAAGTGAAGCTTAAAAATTCATAATCGTGTGATGTTTCTCAACCTTGATTTTAATATGAGTTTGCCCCGTCGTGCACCGTAGGCTTTGAGAGAACCGTGCAAACATTTTTATGTGCCCAAATAATTTCCTAAAAGCCTAAATTTAGCATTGTTGTATAAAAGCACTGCGTGTATACGCCTATGTATACATTCGATATGCAGTTAAGCTTGGTGCTACTGCCATGGCTTGGAGAGCAAAGTTTACAGGTTAGGCACATCGATAGAAGCACAAAGTGACTAATTACGTTACCACTTGCGGAAGTTGAACGAAGACAAACTTAGCAGCAAAAGGGTTGCAAGCGCTGGCCATGAAATACCTTTTACTATAGCACCTTAAAGCTCTTTATTCGTGCGCGTGATATGGAAGCCCAAACATGAAACTCCCCACATAAATTCGGCATATTTCTGAAAAGCTGGTAAGGAACACAAGGCATTACCTCTAAGCCTCAAGTAATGAGCCCATCAGTTCGGCAGACATATTCCTGCGCACAAATAGGACGGCAATGACAGCAATACAGAAGTACAAAGCACGTTCCTCATCACAATTTAAAGAGCTGAAAACCATCAGAATCAACAGACACCACCTCACTATGCCAAAACAGCGAGCAGGCTAAATGTACACAGACCATGTCTGCACATGATTGAATTGACCAATGGAAGTTGTGTATTCGTACAGGTATTGTAGAACCATTAAATGCAGCTTGTCTCAATAATTGCTATCACCAAAAATATGCTATTTGTGCCACGTACTGTACACTGGATAAACGAAAATCCTCGGCAAATACTCGCACCTCTGGACCTATAGGCGAGAAGTGCAAATAAAGCCAAAAGCGAGGACACGGATGACGCTCAGCCCTTCATAAACCCCGCCAAATCCATTCCAAGGCTTGTCAATGCGGATGAAAACCAGTCGTTTGTCACAAAATTTGCTAACGCCTTCATGACTTTAATTATAAAGTTTAATGATATACTTATAAGGCAAATCTTTCAGGCAAGTGCCAGTGTTTGGCAAGTCGGAAATTAATTTAACAAGTAAAATATATTTTAAGCTTCGTGCAGTTGAACCTGTAGCGTTCCGAGGCTCCCCTTTAGATAAAAGAAGGCGCAGTATCAGGGCAGAATGCATATATTCTGGAAACAGAGGGCCGACCAACCGGCTAGAACAATATGGCCGCCCAAGTGACCGAAACCAGCAGTTCGAACAAACAAAGTATTACTGTACCTATAACTCAAACTGAATATTGACTATCATATGTAATAAGTAGCAACATGTTGTTAGAAATTTGCATTAAATCCTGTTATAAATAAAAATCTTATAATGTGTCGTTTTTGGCAATGTAGCAGTCTTCCAATCTTCCATGAAGAGGCAGTAGCTTGAAGCCTAATGGCGAATCTGGAACGCTTTGCCTTATAATGCTCCGTCACCCTCGGCATCCCAGTGAATCGCAGCATTTTAACCCTTGCCCTTTCCAGTATCGTTTGAACCGTAAAGCACAGCTATCATGTGTGCAGAGCTATACGCACATGGGCACAGATTTAGTTGCAGTGCAGTTAGAAGATACCCACTTGCCTCAATACCTTTAGGCATAAAGTGCCAACCGAAGTTTCCTCTCAGAATGCCGCACAAATGCCGACAAATTTAGCTCTAAGAGAAGGAGGATGTCTACGTTTCCCCATGAATGCATCTGTCGCTCGCTTAATTACAATCCAACGAACGTCGACCATTGGTGTGTTTAGATCAACGACAATAAACACGATGTTTGATTGGAAGCAGTCGGTAGATGGGCTTGGCAGTGATGGATGAGCTTAACAATCGTATCAAATGGGCTCAAATCCGTTTCACCACATTATCAATCCTGTGCGCGCCAAACGAAACATCTCCATAGCTCCATCCTGACATGCTCCTAAGAAACGTGAGGTCCCTGTTGTGCCCATCCATTTCTTCAACAACTTCGTCCACAAAGGCGCATTGAAAGGCTAACCGAAAACGGCCAAACAGGTCAAATAATTGAGAATATACCCACTTCTGCATCTGGACGTCATCTTCAGGGACATTATTTACTGATTTAGCTCTTTTCACACAAACTGTTCACCAATCGCAATGGACTGAGTGAAGAATAGTGAAAATGAAAGAAGTCCCGTAGTTACTCACCTCTGGACAATAAATTTTGGTAAAAGAAAGAATTTGCAGAGCGTCCTAAGTTCTCTCAAATAAATAGACATTTTCTTTAATATGACGGCAAAGCGAATTTGCACATGGATTGTATGGAATTGAGGTCCAATAAACTGACCGAAAGGAGATTTTACAATTCAGTGGATATCACTAATAAAAATAAGTTCATGAAATGTAATGCATGCCAATCAGGTAGTGCTGGTGCCATGGGTAAGCTGTGGAGCTAATGCATTGCAAATATAGCCAAAAAACGAAACGGTAAACCTACAGCTTGAAAATAAGAATATTGGAAGAACGAATGATGGATTTTGCTGAAAAGTCTGACAAAAAGCTTACATCTTGGACGTCTAGCATCTTCTAAGCACCTACGTGTGCCAGTTGCTCGTGTGTTATAGAAGACCTGTTTGAACCAATGACTCCAATACCAGCATGCGTTTGGAAATACTTTGCCAGTTGAGCTCTATAACATGTTAAATGCATGCATTCTGTCACAGCATTATACTCTTTCGTCTTTCGAGAAGTCTTGAAGCGCTGTACATACATGCATACACTTACCACGTTGGTGTCGACAATGCCGCTTTTATTCCTGCATTCACAAAAACATTCAACACACACCGAATAAGTCAAGATAGGGTATTCCTAGAACAAAGAGATAAGAAGTTTGTTTCCCCACTTTTTGGGTATTTCACTTTCACCCAAATGCACAAGGGTTTGTGCTACTTCCTAAGCCTATTGTTTTGAGTGGAGGAGTAACTGGTAGCACCCCTAAGACCGGTGACCACGTCAGTAGTAACGATCGTACGCCTAAGGGAGGAAAATTTGTGTTTTGACCAAGTGTTTTATCCAAGGACCGGACGTAAATGGTAGCTAGGATCCCACCACCTAGATTGAACATAATAGCGGGTAAGTGGTGAAGGAGGCAAAACAGACTGTTCGAAGGTAACATGAAATAATTTAACTTGTCATAAAATAGAGGGCTCATTTCAAGTGATGGCCTTTATGCACCGGGAGAAATGCGTTCCTTCATTCCTAATTTCGTGCATGTCTGACTGTTGGCAATAGCCGACAGATTGTGAACAGAGTCCAAACATAGTTGTGCATTAGTGGTCTTGATCTTTAGCCCTCAACCACATGATTATCAAACTGTCTTTTGTTAAAGCAACTGGCGTAAAGTAGTCGATCCTAGTTGTTGTTAGCGAATGATAATGATAACCTGGTGATTGATTGTAATAGATGCGTTTCTTTTCCCATTCAAAACAACTTCGAGAAGATCAATCGTGATTAAACAAAGAAAAACAAAAACGTATGAATAAAGTGGTTTCTGCAAATCCCTCATTGCGATCTTTTCAGAAACTTATTTGACATCGAAGAACTATTTACATCAGATCATATGGCGTTGACAGAATAGCTAGTCGAGTAAAAGGAGGAAGCAACAAAGGGGATGGTTTAAAGCATCCGATTTCCATCTAGAGACGCTGCATCTGATGCAACGACATGTAGTAGACACTAGAAATGAAGGCGTCGCTAGGTAAATTGTATCAATCAATTTCCTGCTGCGATCAAAACACATCTTGGAGTTGCAAAGTGATTTCGTCAACGCAAGTAGTCTAGATGTTACATAGGGTTGAAATGACACTACTTTTTACCTATACTGTTCATTCCAATCACAATTTCGTTAGCCTACCTACCCGCACCACCAAGTCTCTTCGTCATGTTTAAATTCCTTTTCATGGAAGACCTCTTGCACACTTTTCTATATTTTTCATCTAATTATTGGCTCTTCTTGCCATGGAACTTGTCAGTTTTATAGATGCACGCTTTAGTGTAGGTAGCAGTTAAAAATGTCACCAAGATATTGCTGGCAGCATATTCCACTAACCGGCTTACTTAATGCTTTCTGTGATATTAAATGCGCCAATTGTGGCTAAATGATCATTGGTACTCGGAATGGCTTTCAGTGGCGTTGTACTGGGCTTCACTCTTTCATTATTCAGGTTTCCACGCCTCAAGCAAACACCGAGACGTGGACATCCAGGTTCAAATTAAAGCGTCTACTTCAGTCTAACTTTCTGAGGTACAGCTAAATACCAGCAGGACTGGCACCACTGCCACTTTGCCTCACTCAACCACTAATGCCTGCAAAAAATTGACTAGTGTCTTTCCAGATAACAGGAAATTTAACGCGTCTGAACCTCACTGTGCTACTAACAGCACGTGATGCAAGTGGCACAGTTTCTAAGACTTCAATTTGCAGCACTATTTCTATGCCCCTCTTTGGCTGATTTTACGCCCACAACCGCCTACCTCCAAAGTCTTATTAAAAGGTAACCAAGTTCTTTCCATCGAAATCTTCCACACCAATCTACCCATCACGCACCGTCAGAGTTACATGTGTGCACAGATTCCTCCAAATGCGACAGAACGCGGCGACTTCACTATCTGTGCTGCGTACTCGTAAGTCCGCCTAGCTATAGAGAAAGAATAGTAGAGACTAAATGACTCATTTAATTATGCTCACACCTTCAGCACCGCCCGCTGCTGCTTCATTTGTCGTTACTCCAACAATGACATCTGAAACAGCTGCGCCACACGCCCAAATGGGGCTAGCTCCTCTAATCCTCCCGTTGGTCAATGACAGGGGCGCGACAAAATATTCACCCACATCCCCTTACCATTGACTTCAACACCAAATCACTAACAAAGGATAAGGCGTCATTCGTGAACAATAAGCTCTGCAACAATAGCGACAGCATTAGGAGTTAGCGAATAGTTAGCAAAAATAAAGGATGGAGAAGAAACTAACGATGATAATGATGATGATGATGATGACAATGAAGGGTCAAGCGGCAGACTTGTTGTCATCATGATTTTCAGCCAGGAGCTTTGTAACTGGCCTTTTGGCACCTGATGAGCGTTTCAGTTTCTCTGTTTCTATCTCCTCCATTTTCTCCTTTGCAAACTTGTCACAAGCCGCTGAGACCTGATACGTCGATGCACCCAGTAGCGCCGTTGATGGCACCATCCTCGGCTTAACACGCCAACAGGAAGACAATATCCCATAATTGTACAAACTTCACAGTGGAAAATTAAGAAACTGAACTTACCATTTCACCCACGATTTCCTCTGCTTCCTTCATCCATTCTTCATCTTTACCTTCTAATTCACTCTCATCAATATTGATCAAGGCATTGAAGAGTTCAGCGATATCAGGTGGAATTCTGCCAATGGGTAGGCCAACGTACTCCTCACCGACTGCAGGCAGCGACTTTTTGTCAAGGCTGGCAAAGTGGGGATGCAAAAGTGCCTGCTGCGCATTTATACGAGATGGTGAGTCGTAGAGAAGAAGTGCCTGCATTTAAATGAGATGGAGGTGGTTACATGTCAACAAACACTCCTCATTTTCAGGAGCGAGAATATAATACTAACAAAACATCAAACATTGATTTGTCGTGAACTGCATCGATTCCTGAAAACAGAGGCGGGCTAGAAGGATGTTGACAACAAGGAGAAATATAGAAAAGGATGGGTAGTGATGGTCGCTCACATCTAACAAATCAAGTCCATCTGCGCCAAGTGCACGCATGATCTTTTCTTCAGAGCAGAGTCTATTGACATGCCAAGATGGAAACGATTTAGGGTAGTAATGAGGCAATCTTGTAACGCCCAGCCAAGTTTTCTCCGTCGCCACCCCTTTTATTCGAAATATATGGAAGAGTTGGTCAATCTCGGAGTCACCGCAAAACAGCGGATCTCCCGTGGCCATCTCTGCGATCATACAGCCCATAGATCACGTATCGACGCCACAGCAATAAACAGCCTCGCCTAGCAGAATCTCGGAGAGCGATACCATAGAATGACGACCTGCAACATTGTGAGATCAGTCAGACCAATTTTACCAAGTCTTGAGGCGAGCAGAAACTACCTCGTGAGTCAACGCGCGAAGTGGGTAACCAAAAGACCTAGCCAAGCCAAAGTCAGCCAGCTTTACAACGCTCCTATTAACATCGACCAGCACGTTTCGGGTTTCAAATCACGATGGATAATGCGTCTTACGTGGCAATAACGAAGAGCTTGCAGCATTTGGTACATGAAAGACTGAATGAGAAATTGAGCAAATGCAAAGTCCCACTTTGACGGTGTCTGGAGGCAATCCAGTGTTCTTATAATTAAGATCATATACCGCCTGAGATCCACATCTAAATATTCGAAAATCAGGTATAGTTAGCCGTCATCTAGAATGATATGCTCTAGACTAGAAAAGTCATAGATGTTTGGGATTTACGTCACAACGTTGGGTGTTTCAGTTCCCTCAGAAGCGCAATTTCCCTGAGAGAAGCCGAAGGAACACCCTGGTCAGAATGCTCGAGCTTAATTCGTTTCAAGGCCTTCAACTGCCCCGACTTCCGATCGACACACTTGTAGACCACCCCGTAAGTGCCTAAAACGATAGAACAAATGCTTACGTCAAACCTTCTCCAATTTTACCGAGTCGAGAAAGACCTGATAAATCGTAACCCGACATCACTGCAAAGTGCTCAGAACAAAATTCAAATCAGCCTAAGCTGCATTTGGTTATTGAAAGGCCGCAACGCATCTGGCAAATTCAGGCAAATAAATCAGCTAGGCTAATGAAACTTCCGTTTAAACTGGTGAGATGCCAAATTAAATAGCCTTGTAAAGCTAATTCGCCATTAAATGAGCACTTGTGGCTATCATTGGTATCTCTTTTTTAGTCAATGCTATTGTCAATTCCTGAGATGATTTTTGTTGTTGCGCTCTAGCAAAATGCTCTACCAAATTTAATCGCGATTGCTGTAAGGCAATTTTTTGTCTTGAATTAGTGCCTGATTTTGAAAAACAGGACAATTGCTAGTAGCTCTAAGTTGAAGTCAGAGCAACTTTGTTAGCATTAGGTACTACTAAAATACCTTGCAAAACTGCATCAATTTGTAGTTATTTTGTTTGCGAAAATCAAGCTCGATGCCAAGTCAAATTCAAATGCTGGGGCAGCGTGAGGACGTGAGCAGAGTTGTGCTTGAAATGTCTGGCCATAGCAACAGTAACCTTTAAAGCTGATCATGCTGAGTGTAGCGTCTCGAGGCTCCCTTTAAGGTAAAAGAAAGCATAGTACTGGGGCAGAATACATATATTCTGGAAACAGAGGGCTTGGGGGCTGTTGGCACGGCGCAAAGGCTGGCCAACCTGCTCAGTACAATATGGCCACCCAAGTGACCGGAACGGCAGTTCAAACAACAAAAGTATTACACAGCCCCTCTCTTCTTTCGAGCGTCGTCCCGACGCTCCCCTTGATCAGCCTCCCGTGTCAGCCATCACAACGTAATCAGTGCTGCGAGAAGCACCCACGAGCTAACCGTCCCAGTCGTCGAGATTCGAACGCATGTGTTCTTGTAGTACCATCAATTCCGCGTAGCACTCGGTGCAGAAAATGCGCGCTTCCTGGCCTTCCTCTCCCACGACAATGTGGTCCAATGGAAGATGGAGGTACGAATCCAAGTTTTCGAATGGGTCGAGACACATACAACATATATTGCGATTCCAGGCTTAATTGATATCGTAGAAGAAACGCAAGGGCATCGTATAAACCTAAGCAAATGTGGCGGTCGGGTCCATAGGAACAAAGTGCATGCGATCCAAGTGTGCGAAGCATAAAACGATGCTATCCAATGGCATCCTGCACATTCTACATCTGGGAACAGGAGAGAGCTTGCGGAGGATGCTTGACCACAACGTCGCAGGTCTCTCTGGCAGTTGCACTGGACTTGGAATTCACGGCTAGTGTCGCTTCAGTTGTTGATGGCTTCCCTGCAGAACACTAGGGCGAGGGAGGTGTCGAAGATGAACGTTGATCTCAGCCCTTCTGTTACGAGATGCCAGAGGTTCTCCCATCCATAGCACATGCATTTCTTTCACACCGCCAAGATTTGCCAGAAGCGGCATGGAGCAGGATAAAATCCATCAAAGTCGGGTCTGCTTTCCACTGCCACCAATGTAGCGTCCCGAGGCTCCCTTAAGGTAAAAGAAGGCAAAGTACTGGGGTAGAATACATGTATTCTGTAAACAGAGGGGTTGGGGGCTGTTGGCACGGCCCGGAGGCCGACCAACCGGCTCAGTACAATATGGCCACCCAAGTGACCGAAACCGGCAGTTCAAACAAACAAAGTACTACAAACAGTGTTGCACGGCTATTTGTATGCTTCAAAAATCTAAATATTTTCCATAAGTTATTGGTTTGTCCAAAACAGATCACTCTGTAATGATTGTGTTAAGCGGGGGAGAAAACTGATTTGCATGTAACAATTTATTTTATTTTTGGGAAATTCCGCAAACGCCTTCACTTGTCTAGCAATAGTTTGCCTAAAGCTCTTTATCATACACTGCTCCTTTCAAACTTTAACCATGAATTAATGGACAAAATTATTCTATTTCCAACATATTTGAAATTTTCGTGCTATAATCATGTTCTCTTTGAGATGGAAATAACTCTGTGGGCAAACGAAACCAGCCACTTCCCCAAATTCCCTTTTGCATGCATTCAATCCCTTTACCAACCAAACCCTATCTGCTCTCTGGCATCCCCAACTAACATGAACACTCTCTGAATCGCTGAGCAAAGCATAAATGTATTCCCAATGCATGGACGATTTCTAAAGAGTCTTTTCGTTTTAAGACGCTTTTCTGTCATAGCCTTTACCTTAGTAGGGTGCATTTTAAGCGGATCAGGTGCAAGTGAATACAGGTTAGCTGCCTTGAATGAAAGCACTTGCATGGAACAGAAACCATCGTAATCTAAGCACTTAATTGAAAGACTAGTAAATAGCAACCAAAAACATTTAATGATTGAAGCAAAAGCCATTGAACTGAACCTAACGAAGTTAGCAACACCTTCATTTCAAAGGTACTTGTAACTGGAATGATAACGAAGCGAATTCACAGGAACACCGAAGCGCTTCGATAGCGTTGACTTTTGTCATAAGATACAATAAGATAATTCCTACATGGCGTGAAAACTTGACAGCTGCTTAGGTCCTAATGCACTGCGTGCAATCAATGCAAACTTCACTACGGTCAGGCCTACCAGTATTCCTCCCAACTTGCTTCTACTCTGTAGTACATGTCATACCAATTTTACCGCATTAATACACTTACCAATTGGCCACGGCGGCAATAGTCCCTTCGGCTTTCCAAAAAGCCTAGAACTCCACAACTTCGGAC
>CM010313.2:26798733-26826689 GCA_001923025.3 Taenia multiceps | reverse complement strand
ATTGCGGCTACTTGCCCATCTTGCGCATTGAGGCCTGCCACATACTTGTCCGCATCTCAATAGTATTACCACAGGCAATATGACGAGAGTTGAATTTCAGTTTGAGACATGCACTTGACCGCTACTATTGGATGTGGTGCAAGCGGCCATCCGACCAGGCTGAAGCAACCAAGCATGCTACGCCTTTGGCCTATCATGCGTGCACTGCAACCTAGAAGAGGAGCTCATTACGTGCCGACATGCTCTCGCAGGTGCCTGTATCTCGTCTGTTATTTGACGGGTTATCTTACGCCCTCGATGACCACAGTCAGGGTGCAAGTGGTAGTGCAATTGTCAACGGTGTCTTTGAAATCCAGTTTACTTCCTTCTAAGGTTAAGTCGTCCATTCTCCTCGAAGACGTTCTCACTTTTTGCTCCAATTCCTTGTCCTCCACACTCACTCACCCACTTACACACTTAGGAGTGACAGCACGAGGTAGAGCATCAAATGATCTCATGTAATTACAAGCGTTCATTAGTGTTAGCAAATGGTGATGGATTACTTATTTGGGTATGGGATTGAAGCAACGGTAGAATGGAAGCAACCTGCGGTGCTACAAAAAGACGCATATGTTCATTGACACGCTGATTCTGTTTGGTTTAGCACCGCAAAATGCGATTTTGATGACGCCAGTAGCACTGGTGCGCACGTTTATCACTGCTTTAGCGTATAATGGTGATGGTGGCGTAATCCTTAGCAGTTTTTGCCCATTTGCTTTCGTTTTTTGGCTTTTATTTATTTGCTGTTCAAGTTGAACTTGGATTGGGGCTGCGCTACCCATCCTGTTTGTTATCAGCTTCTTGGGTGATGATGGGTCACAGCATGCTTGACTTGATTTCCATTGCTTTCCTTACAATGTTTGCAAGCAATTTTGTCCTTCTCTGTTCAGTTTCTGCCTCACCTACTTATCATGTTACAAGACTTGTGACTAAGGTGGCTGTTAAGCAGTGAAGGGGTTTCTGTCGGTCTTTCCCTTGTCAGCCTCCACGGAATGGAATTAATGATAGCAACCGTCGCTCTACAAAATGGCACATCGATTCACAAAGGCGTAAGCCCTTGAAGTGGCATTTGTCGCGGCCACGTACTTCACACAGTGTCAAAAGGTATCTGCCGCATCTTACTCCGCAGTTGTGCATATGTAAATTGGCTCACACCTGTGGGCATTTGCATTGCAGTGTATGGGCTCATCGACAGTCTTTTTCGATTTATTAAAAGTTCTGAGCTCCTGGTCGTTGTAATAGCTAGGCTGAAATGGTTACAACATACCAAATGTGAGAATGCTTAATAAGTTGTTGGGGTCTAACAGCTGTTCTGTTGACCATGCTGCAGGAATCGTCTGGCACAGACTTTAATTCCTGCAGCTTTCGACAACACGGAAGATAACGGATTCGACTTTAGTTCTTTCACTTAGTTGCTGTTTTAGAAACTTCACCGATTCATGGTTTGGCTGGGTGCCATGCACATCGTCAGATCAAGCAAAAGCTTGCAAACTGAGTTGTCACAGTCTAGATCATTTTGGCATGCTGCTCTTTCTGAATCTGGTGTATTGGCCTCAGCTCATATCGCCGCCTCTTCCCTGGTCCTATATCGCTCGATTCGTCTAAGCGATCCTTTGTGGTATTTTTTTTCTGAACGAGCATTAACTTTGTGCAGACACATGTCTGTGAGTGCATGCAGTCCAGAAATTTACTATCAACCCAAACAAAGTGCTAATGCCAGAAGGGTCTCCCTTCTCCGCTATCTATTGTATGCCTGACGGTACTTGCTCGATTCAGCTCAACGCCTTGCTATAGGATTATGTTAGCGTTTTTGATCGGCAAATTGCAAAGATCTCCGACCTTGTTAACAGCGGATTCCACTGTATGCACAAGTCACCTATCATGTTCATGGGTATGCCACCTACATCGTGCCTTAGCAAAACGCCTTTGTCATGCATAAACTTCGTCGAGAGAACGCAAGGAGGGACCATTCGTACGCTTTGTACACTGCTAAGCAAAAAGGGATGAAAGACGCACAAATAAGAACTTATGTCTACTTGGATGGATTTGAGCAAGAAAAGGGCACACAAAATGCCTGTTCACTATGTAGTCGTGCAACGCGTTGAAGTGCAGAGCCTCATCTTTCCTCCAAAGTGATGAAATTTAACCACCTCCAGAGGGTAGCATTGATGCCCTCGAGTGTGTCTTTAAAGCTTTGTCAACAGCATAAACTTCTTCATGTTTCGATCAAGAGACTGACAGAATACTCAGACAACAGTCGCCATTGGGTCTCGAACATTGAAATGATGAAAGAGAGTTGGCAAACGGACCTCGATTCAATCCTTCAGTTTGCTATGGTGCTCACCAAAAGGGGTACCATTGGAGTCGCCAGTCCTCGTAGGGAAGCAAACCACCACCAGCTTTAATTGACCATCCAACATTCGACATCTGATTTTGACGCCTTCAGTCCAAAGGCTTGCAAAATGAGTGCATAAAAGTGTATTATGCCTTCAAACGAACAACACCTGTCCAGCTGACTAGAGAGATCACTCGAAATACCACAAACCACCTCCCCATTCTGCAACCGCATCGTCTTTTCCATAGGTATGCTCCTAACATCAATTTAGAAACAGGCCACAAACTGTGACGTCTGCTCGACTGCTTTCGTAGAAACTCGGTGTTGTTAACAATCAAGACCGGCTCCAGGCTCCAACAGGGTGCCTAGTATTGGGGCGCCATCGCAAAGGCAATGAATGGTCTCTGTGATCGAGCTTCCAGCTTGTATACCACCCAATGCATAGTTTTCGTCTTCTCGCCAGTAAAATGATATAATGAACTGAGATGGTCATGGAAACACAGACCAAATACCTGCATAAACTCAGAGGCATTCTAATAAGGCAGATGATGAGAAGTTCAAAAAGGTCTTGACACAAGACAAGGCTTGTAAACCCTCCAAAGTTGTCTCAAAACAAAAAAACCACAAATGCATAAATTCCCATCAAAATTCAAACTGCAAAACCACATGAGTCATGTTGCCTTAATAAAGCAGTCACGATGGCATCACGGTTCAACAGGCAAGCAGTTTCAAAACATCAGTCTATATTGTAGGACGGCACTCACAAAGGTTCGAACGCTGCATAACAGTGGGTGTCGCGATCCAAGGCACCATGCTTCCCATTTCAGCATTTCTATGCCAAACGACCAACGTATTACTAAAGTCTAGGCATGTATCGAGAAATATCAAAGCATCGGAACAGTAATGTGGAGGTGGCGTGGTGCTGTACACTTTGAGATCAAATCGTTACAAAATTCACGAGCTTGACACACCACGGTTTGCCGAACTTCGGAGGAAGAGGCTGTAGAAGTGATGCATGGCAGCGTCGAGACTGATGAAATCTTCGATATCCCCACCGATGCGGTCACAGCAACGGTTAACTAAGTGCAGACGCGGCTATTTGCCCGAACGCAGAACGCGCGAACCAATGGCAACGAAGATAACCGTTGCATATTACTTAACTACTAGTGGTTCTCATAATGTGCCTAGAGCGTAAAACAAGTATTCCCTTCTGTGATAAATGCCTGTTGAAGCCCTTCAGATTCCTACTTTGAGAGTTATGACTGGTAAGATTGAAGAGCTGTCCTCAGATAATTGCACGCGCTTCTGTTTGGTAAAGAATTGAAGAAACTAATTACCTAAAAGTACTATTGATACCAGCCTAAGCAACGAAATCGGCGCTGATTTTCGACAGAAAAAAATAGGAAGAGGGGAAGTGAAGAGAATCTAAATTGTAACAACAGTTGGAGTCGGGACAAGGTCGATCATGTTAAGGATGGTGGAGAACGCACGACCCTGAGTGCCACTCGCGACACTGGCTCGGTCTTCTAGGCTCGAGGTGAAGTCCACCACGTCACTGCCCCTCACGTCCCCTGCTGCAACCCATCTCCACCGCCCCAGCATCAGCTCTCCCCTTTCACTCACCGACTGGGTCTGTTGGTCTGACAAAAGAATGTACCTGAGTGAATGAGAGGAAGGTTATTAAGAGCAGTGATAATATCAAAGAGCAAGCAATCGTGGCCCCTACTGCCACACAAAACATCGGAGGGAATTGTGCGAAGAAGGAAATCATGAAAGACCCAGTAAAACTAAATTGGCAATCCCACTCTGGCTTGGCGCACATTAAAGGTTGGAAAAAGCAAACCTATTTCTTGAGCACACTCGCACCGTGCAATGCAATGAAGAATTCGATACCTTTAAGTCAGCGAGGAATTCTAAAAACCGGTTGGAGTGTGACTCTTCAACGCGCGTTACTTATGACTACAAAACACTTCGGAAGGTGTCAAGTGCAACACGCAGGGTCACAAGTGGGTTGCCTGCAGTGACAGCTAGAAAGCGAGTTGTTAACAAAGATATTAGGAGTACATTATCTATAGCATTTTAAATGCAAACTACAGATAGCAAGCAATGTAAAATAATAGAGCTTACAATGATAGCATGACGGCCACGCATGGAGGTAACAGGCAAACGGATTACTCGCAGAAGTCTACGCTGCGGTTGCCAAATTCCAGACGGCGGTGACCGAAACCTTGGTGAGTAACCGTTGAATGACGTTGGCAGAATAAGTTTCGGCCAGGGATCTATCAGGAATCAGGTTGCAGATCATCAAAATCGTTCCGCCACCCCTTACCCAAGAACTGACGAGGTTGTCACGAATACGGCTTCCATATGTTAACCCGTGAAGACGACGGCAGAAATGATGCCTCGTCAAGCACTCGTAATTGATGAGACATAAAGCCTATATCATTCTCTTCCCTACCCCTGGAGGAAACAGGCGCATCACTTCTGAGTTGTTTCTCCTAACGCACATTTCGACTTGCTTTAATCGCATGGCATTTAGTCGAAGCTACCCCCTTCGGTGCACTGACGAATCAGCTTCGGGGTTAAGCACGTGAGCAAAAACACGTCAATTGGTTGCAAAAGCACATCAGTTGAAATACATTTAGCCCGAAAATGGACATACACTGAAGGATCTGAGATAATGGAAGGAGAGATTCGAGGTGAAGGTAACAACGGCAGTCTTACGTTGCTAATGCTCTCCCAACCTTCATCTCATTCAAAAGAACTCAAGACGGTCAAGGAAAAAACCAGAATAAATCAGCCGAATAGTACAAGCAAATACGCCTAAAACTTGCTCTGCCCAAATGCCGCGCATTATTCAACCTCATCCAGAAGAAATCATCGCTGCCCAAATCGCAAACGCCTCCAAGAGTTACCTCACGAAAAGGGAATGGAGTGATAAAACAGAACAACATTGATTCCTCCTCGAAAGAAATTACTCACGATAGGATAGAACAAAATGACGCGTAAAAATAGTCAGCACATCATGTTCAATACACACTTCTTTCCGAAATTAAATGATCTTACAAAGCAGCCTGGCAAAATTCTAAATGAATTAAAAAGCATCTTAGATTAATAGATAAACTACTTGTAAAGAAACCAATAAATTCCAACTTTTAAAAAAGGTAAAGCTAACTACGTGAGCGTGAGTTCGGTCATAAAGACGCATCCACCACGATACGGAACGAACTACTACTATTGGGGGCAATTATTCTCGGAGTACAAACATTCCCCACCAATTTACAAACTTAGCCAAGGCGAGAATCAATACTACACTTGTCAAACGATAAAAGCACTACCAGGAAAACCGATAACGACGAATGTTCACCGAGCATGAGATGCAAACACTCGATTGCAGAATAGGACACAGAAAAGCGCTTAAAACATACAGTACGAGGATGCAGTGGTACGCCTTGGAAGCATGGAAGGAACTGTGAGCAAGAGAGACGGCGTCGGTCGCAGTAGCGGAAAAGGGACAGGGCGGCCAGTGGTCAACGAGACGGGAGCAACGATAGCCTGGGGGACGGTGAAGAAGCTTGTCGAAGAGCATTGCGTGCGCATCGTCGCTTACGATGACGGCGGAGTCCACAAACACCAACTGGGAGTTGAGCTCAAGCATACAGACCGACACCCTTGTCCACAGTTTAGCGCCCTACTTGTAGAGCGGCGCATAAGCATTACTTCATCACTTACATCTCGTCCACAGCCCCGCCTTCCTGAAATGGCCAACAGACCAAACAATGGAAAGTTCAGCACTGAGAGAGGGAAGGAAATCTGTTAGGCTCCAGTAACACCAACCAATGTGCTAACATTGACTGTGATGAAAGAGTAAACTGCTACAAAAGGCCCCTAAATCGCCTTCAGCTTGCTTCAGATCCATTGGCCGACATGTACAACCCGGTCAGCTTTTGTCCCCTGTCAGTCGTTCGTTCAAATAATATAATTTCACAAATTTAGAATAAAAATCGAAAAACTTTGCAATCTGGAGTTGACTATAAAAACTAACGCCCTGTATTGCACACTGTTTTGCCAATATATTAAATCACATTATAAACATTTAAAAACAACTGTAAAATGGTGTTGCACTATTCCTCAGCATTTTACTAAGCTTTAACCATTGCAAACTTGTCAAACTTGCCACATTTAAATGCAGAATTTAGCGATGTAAATTGATGAATACTGTAGCGTCCCGAGGCTCCCTTTAAGGTGAAAGAAGGCATGGTACTGCGGCAGAATATGCCTTCTGGAAACAGAGGACTTGGGGGCTGTTAGCACGGTCCAGAGGCCGGTCAACCAACTGGTACATTATGGCCACTTAAGTGACCGAAACCAGCGGTTCGAACAAGCAAAGTATCACAAGTACGATTAAAATTTGTAGGATGTAAATTTGGATCAGGGGATATCCAATTTTGTTGTTTAATTTTTGTGATTTATTGTGTGCATCGGCAAAAAAATTAGGGCATGCTTTTTAGATGGGGAAGAAAGAAGGCAAAACACTAGGGATGGCTGCGTACATCGACATACGGTAGGGTGTGGGCCAACTTGCATCGCCAGAAAGCCATCACGCCTGGCAATTTTGCAGTTGTGGGGTGCCCGATTTCGCTCCACAACCTGCGTCGAAAGCTAACCACCAGCATGTAGTCTGTGCATACACTCCTCACTCGGACGTCAGCCTCAGCATTAGCCATCACACTGTAACCAGTGCTGCTAAAACCACCCCCTACTGCACCAGTCGCAAAATCTTACCCATCCTAAAAGAAATTTGGCCGCCATAACATTTATTTCACTTGCAGCTTGCAAGATCTGTCTTCAAGGACAAAAATCCTCTCTTTCTCTTTCATGACTACAGTAAATGCTATCAATAAAATTGCCTCAAAGCGACTTCCGCATATATAATTTAGCGTACTTACCGATTTACAGAAAATTCAAGCATAATTCCAAGGCAAAACCTGTATGACTCCACGTCATGACATGTTAATTGGTGAGCGATTGGCCTCTGCTCTAGTTCACAGCATTTGCAACAAACAGGCGCGACACATCTTGGTAGTTCTTCGGCCCATGGGAATGATTTTGCTTGGAGAACAATTAATAATGCCGCAGAATAATCCTCGTGGATTACTAATTTTGCACAAAAGCGCTGTCTTGTAATGGAGGAATGCAGCAAAAATTTCTAAGCCTTTGACTCACGCTTGCAGTTATAGAGGCTGCACCGCACTTGCTTGACGCTATGCTTTGGAATTGGCCGGTGTAGGCCATGGTTGGTGAGTTTCTTTGGTAAACATGTCAGGTAGCTCCTTTGTGCAGCAATAATCACTTTGCTCTATTAAGTGCGTTCTTCCTCACAGGATTAAGTTCCGTGCGATAAAGCACTGTTTGGACGCTGGCCACACACTCGATTCGGAATCAGTAATATTGGGTAGATTTTCTTCAATGGTGAGGCTCATTTGTGAGTGGAACAAAGAAATACAAGCAGATGAAGCTGATGGTTTTCAGTGCCTTTAGCGTGATTACTGTTGGCATTAAGATGTGGCTAGTATTTTGCGTGGAATAATCCAGCAACCACGTCTTGCACACAGCTACTGAATTCGTTCCCTGTTTTTCTGCAACAACACGCATACTCCTATGCCACCCTCAAAAGCAAACGCATCCATATTTTCCCCAATTTCGCATCTATGCAGCGAAGTTAAACCTTCTGCTGATCCACACCTTCGCCTCGTTCTACAACTCTATGCTTTCAAGTCCACTTTGTTCTGTAGAATGGGATGTGCAAGTCAAAGGCTTTATTGGGACAGGAGGGAAGATGGCAATTCACGTCCATTTTAACTGGTTTCCACAGCTTGCTTGGAAATGCATCTAAGTCACTATATCTCATGCCCGCAAACACGTAGAGAGTGACATACTAGCAAGCGTACCTCGACTGCCACCATGTTAAGAGCCTTCGCTATCTAACGTGGGGTATGGCGTGGAGTTTCAGTATCATGGAAAATGATTTCTGTTCTGTCACTGACAAAACTTTTAACTATATTGGCTTTTAATGCTGCGGTGCACTGGTCGCCTCATTTACTGACGTGAGAGCACTTTACGTCTCTCATAAACATTGATCGCAAGACGTCTAGCATAGTGAAGAATGCTCCTTTCAATCCATGACATCGCGTCAGCTAGGAATGCAATTTGATGTCCTTTGTGAACTTTATGACTAACCAGCTCCCTTTTGCTTTGTTCCCTTCCTCACTGTTCTTTCTTAATCTGATTTGATCTCATCTGACTTTATCTGCCCTGCCTTGCCCTAGATACAAGTAGAATGCTAACGGACTTACGGAACAGACCTAAGGGTGATAAATATGAGCCTATTTTGGCCATCCCACTAAATGGGTACCTGTTGTGTAGACAGACCTATCAACTCTGCATTCCACCACAACATCGATACCAATGGTAAACTCGATGGTAGAGTCACCGACTCACCAACTTCTAAGAGGAAATACCAGCTCGGCCAAATCAAACACCTTTGAGCAGTCATACAATGAATCGCCATGCAGGATATTATCCAATCAACTTTGCGCTGTGTGAAGGGCAGTCGCAAGTGTAACATTGTAGGTTGGCATGCTGTGTCAGCTTTGCTGACCATGATGGCGAAAACGCGAGATGCAATGTGGACAGACTAGAGGCCACGAGACTCTAATCGATGTTTCCACATGACTGACTGAAGGTCATGGCCATCGCTCGCTTTCATAATCTGCCCCATTGGACTGTCATGATGAGCCACATCTTGCAGTTGATCGAACGTGCTACTATCTCTATTTCATCGCCTTACTTTGGACCCCGGATTATCTCTCCTCTTCATTTGGATCATCATCATTATCATTTATTTCATTTGTCGGATGATTTTGCGTACTTCTACAACATCTTCTCCAACCCTTCACCCGCCTCCACGTAGGGAATCGTTAGCGTACTCAGCAGGACTCAACCTTCTTAGGGGTGAGTTGTTAACAGTTCTGTTATAAATTGCCCAATGTGTGAGGCAGCTAGTTAATAGCTCAGGTCAAGTAAAACCCTAAATGCTTGCTCACAGACAGTTAGCATGGACCACTTACTCTGGTCATCAGCATATGTTTGGCGCGGAAACAGTGCCTTTTATGCAGTGTCTCAAGCAGCTTTGGTGAATGCACATGAGGAGCGAGCATGCGAGTGAGTTCGTCCGACGGATTAGAGGTCGTGTAGATGGTTTGCCACCTTGTTGTCAGGCCCCGACTTGAGTCGTAATTGCAATGCGTTCGATGTGAGGACTACCAAATGGGGACCTTGATAGTGCCTCTTCCGTATGGATTAGAAAGTGACAACACTTGTCACCTTAATGAGGGGAGGGGGCGACTCACACTTTTGTGTGGTATGCACAGAGGAATGGAAGCAGATGACGCGGACGACGCAGACGACGCAGGTGTTTTCCATTACGCTTGGGCTACTTCCAAGAAATAAATACGTGTGTGACTCTTCACTTGCATCCCTCTGCTTCTGCAAATTAGATACAGTAAACAGTAAGAAATCATTCCATGGTAAGGTGACCACTTCACAAGAAACGTCCCACCAGCGGTGTAGATGCAAAAGCGTTTGGAGAAGATGTGTAAAAGTAAGGCTTGTTACGAATCGACGACATGTTGCCAGTTCTGCGGCAGGTAGAGCTCACCTGATTAACCAAGTAGAGTCTGACATTGGCCAGGAAAGAGGACTGATGAACGGGATGATGTACGACAAGGAAACCGCTTTTCATTGTAGACATTAAGGATATTTGTTACACAGAAGAGGAGGGAGAAGGGGAAGACGGAGATGGAGGGAGTGGTGAACCCATTCAGTTTACTGGTCCTTTTTGTTACACAGAAGGAGCTGAGCAGTTCCGTAAGTGTGGCCTTGCCTTCCTTATTCTCATTTTTATCTCTGCACTGCGCACCATTTATGCAATGTTTAATGGCACTTTTACTTTGTTTACTGCATCTGCTAAAGCACTGAAATGATGAGCAAACAGATTTCCATATTTCATGGAGTGCGTGGATTGAGTAGGGTGGCGTTGGTGAGGTAACAGAAGTGTGAGAGCACGAACCACAAGACGAGCTTTTGCACATGTTGTAGTGATGTCCCAACCTACTTGTCCTTGGGATACCCCGAAGTCGAGTGATGACTATCACCAAGTCGTAAGAAGTCGCATTGATGAAGGGGACTCCAATTCCTCCCTTTTGGTTTCAGTACCTCCTTTTGGTAAGAACGAGTAACCCGTGAACGTACATCATTTTAGTGTCGCATGTTGTCACATTGTAGTGCGCCTTTTTATCCATTAAGATGACGAGGCTGCGAATGTTCTGTGGTGCTTTTGTTTGTTTTAGTTTTACCACCGCCAGGCACATATCCTGTCCAGATAGTCGAGTGGCATCCTGACTTATGGGAAGAGACGCAATTAGGTGAGAGGAGCTCTAATACGACCTCTAACTCTTTCTGGCTTGCAGACACTTGGTCTTGTGTAGAAGAAGACCACTCATGCGGACGCACACCTAGAACACCCAAATGCACGCGCTTTATTCGAGTGTGTGTTTGAGGGTGAAAGCAGACTTGATGAGTGGAAACCAAGGGAGGTAAACAATGGAGAGGAGGTGGAACTCAGCATTATTGAGGGTGATGGCATAACATGGAACAAAAAGAAGATCAAAAATGAGCAGAAGGAGGAAGATCAGGAGGAGAAGGAGGGAGAAAGTTGGAAGGAGGAAAAAGCTGAATGGAGGTTATTACCAACAAAGGATAAGGTGGAGGAAAAAGTGGGAGTGAAGGCGGAGGCATTGGCAAAGGTGAAGGAGGCGGGGAAGACAAAAGACAGAAAGAGTGGAAAGAAAGGTGAAGAAGGGTTGGTGAATGTGGAGAAGAGTATGGAGGCGGAGGCGGAGGCGGAGGCGAGGTCGGTGGAGATGGCGAAGACGGAAGAAAAGTTGGAGGCAGAAGAAACGACGATAAAAGCAGAAGGAAAACGAAAATGTCTCAGATGGTTAATGCGCTTTTAAGCCCGCGCAAAGAAGCGCGTTAAATTTCTTCAACTCCATGCATGTGGTTGGAGGAGAAACTAGACATTACAGTGAGGATTTGAAAAACTCTAATACATAAAATTCTCCGTCAACTATGAACCAAGGGGCATCCTTCTCACAGTGTGCCTTCATCAATTTTGTCAATTGCAGCCTATGCATTTATCCATCCATTCATCCATTTATTAATTCACTCTTGAAGTGCCAAATTGGACACCTTGTCAGCGATGGCAACAATTGCCAAATTGCTCTCCTGTAGGCATGTAATCACACCAACCACCAATTTCTTGAAGGAGGAAGAACACAATGCGGGTGCAGTGATAGATACTGCGCCCGATCAGTGCAAGTCTGCCTCCGATGTTGATGATGCGCCTTGCACCGTATTCTCCCCACCATGGACCATGTCTGTAGGTCCACCATCACACCTACTGCAGCGAACTGTGCATGTCGCCTAAGGAGCTCCTAGTGCTTTTTAATAAGGCTCCGTTCAAGCCCAAAACCAGTCATGGAAAGGTGAGCCAGGTCATGCTTAAGATTCCACCACTATCGGTGCTCGCGGCCATCAGGGCAGCACTCCTGTTGTATGCCTTTGGTCGTAACACCAGAGTCGCATCATACTCCGCTGACCGTGCGACACATACCGACCCTAGTTACAAAAAACATGCACTTCCTCACACTACTCTACAATCCGATCAATTGGGCCGAGGTTTGATACACCACCATGTCAGGATTATGACTGAGCGTAGGTGCGAATTCATCGCTACTGCAGAATGAGAAATAGCCCGTAGAGGGAAATCTTCGCTGTGCAGCATTTGATTTTGGCCAGGAAATGATTGCGCCAAGATGCAAACCTACTTTGAAGCTTCATGCGAGGTGCCTGCCAGTCAGTTGAGCACTATTAGTAACGCGAAAACATGGTGATGAGGATGTGGTAGAGGTGGTATCGTCTTTACGTCATCCGCTTGTACTTCTTTATCCTACTCACTTATGAGCCTCAGCACTGAAGGGAATCTACCCACTATTACTGATTTCGAATTGAGTGTGTGGGCAGCCTCTGGACAGTACTTTATTGCACAGAACTTTATCCTGTGAGATAAAACACAATTAATGTGTTAAAATGATCATTTCATAAAAGAGCTGCCCGACGTGTTTATCAAAGAAGCCCACCAACCATGGTCTACAACGGTCAGTTATGAAGTGAAACGTCAAGCATGTGCGACGCACTGGCCTTCTTGTTACACCGCATACTTTTTGTCAAAGCAGTGCTCATCGCAAAGATGGCGTGCTCGATTTATCATTGCTGTTTGAGAGAATTGCCTTGAAAGCGAATTGTGAAATACCAGCAGTCAAGATTTGTTGCTGATGAATTCTGTGTTAATATGACAAGAAAGTGGTATACGATGCCAGCTTCTCAACTAAAGCAATACTCAATTCACAGCTTGCAAACCTTAACAATTGTTTTGCAGTTGTGCTGCTTTACACGTACGTTGAAGCAAACCAGCGGCCACGGCCTAATGCCAGTCAAAATTGCGTCGAGATGGCAAGTAAACGAAGCGCAGAGTCTCTCTCATTCTAACTCGGTTTTCGGTCTTTACACCTGTTGATCTCTGAACTCATAAGTGGAACCGGTAAAGCCTATTCTGCCCATTAAGAAAAATCATGATTGGCGATTGATAGCTGTAATTTGTGAAATAAACTCAAGTTCTACATTACTTTGCAGTGGAACCTGTTAATTTATGCCACTGTAGTTTACAGAGATTCCTGCAGTCGTGGAACGAAGGCACTTTAAGCCACAAATAACCTCCCAATGCTAAAGACGGGTAGATAGCCTAACAACCCATGCATTTAAATGCCCCAGTGGACTCGACGTGTCGTCTCTCTTTAAAACCCATGTAAACACGCTAATTATGGCTGTGTATCAATTCCGTCTGAAACGCACAGGAGCCTTGCCAATTATTGCTGAATAAGCATGGCTACAGGCAGAGGGACCAAATTAATGGCTCCTTTGAATTGCACCATTAGAAGGTTTGTGTGATTGACTGCAAAACGAAGTGCAGTACATGAGTCATGTTCGAGGTGGTCATGTGATAGGGTGGTGTCTTATAAAATTATTGTAAGTGAAAGGCAATTAGCCAGGTCGAGGCAGTCATCATCCCTTCTCTTAAACACTTTACTCAAAATTGTATTTGGTGATAAGTAAATGTAGTAGATCTATGTCCATATGAAACACAAGTCAGGGAAGGCGGACGTGCTAGGCTCAGCGTGACCAGGGGGCAGGTTCTAAGGAGGTTGCGGCAACGTCGTTAAAAGCTATCTTACGCCAGGTAAAAAGGGGCAGATGAACCGTATGGCCGTAATAGCGTCTTTTTGCACGCCATCTGGGCTCTCACGTTAAGCATTAAAGTGAGCAGGGAAAGGTGAGAGAACGAATGGAGATGACAAAGCAAAGGACTAGGTAGAGGATTTGTTGCTTATGCTTCCTCCCTTACTTTAAGGAATTCACAAGCCGGAATTGGGATATTAACTACCTAATATCCCCAGAAGAACACAAAGGCACTTTTTAGTAAAGGTTCACAAACTGTCACTTGAAAGGGCAAATAGACGGTCGAGGAGTGAGGTGGTAGATTGTCTTGGACCATACAACTTTACATCTCTTCGTGGACACCTTAACCAAGGTCAAAGCGTCAACTGCAGCTAAACCTTCCGAGGCTTGACAAAATACTAGCCAAACTAACACACCATTAACCACTTCACCTAACCTCTGATATCTGCATCGAACTGACTTGCGTCTCCCCATTCAACTACAGGTTTCACGCAGATGGTAGCTAGGTGATTCGTTAACCTCAACCTGCTGCTAATGTCGCTTGTAATGAGTAGTATAGTACTTCACACTTTAAAGTGCACGATGGTCGCCTCAAACATGCGGCAGTGAGGGTGCGAATCGGAGTGCATGTTTTGTTTTTTGGGTTTTAATATATCATGATTTCCTCCAATCTTGTTGTTTGTATGGCACATTAATCTTAAAGAGAAATTGGGACCATTACTGACTTTGTATTTTGAGTAGCAGCGAATTTTTCACGCCTATCTTCAGATGATTTCACGCCTGTGACCGCCTACTTCCAAAAGCTTATGAAAGTGCCGTTAGCTTCTTTTTGTCAAGGTCTTCCGCATCGATCGATCTATCTATCTACCTACCTATATATCAATCATCTATCACCTACCTATCTATCTATCTCCCTATCAAATAGGACATTTTGGGACATTCTTTTGCATCTGCTTATCACTGAAGTCACAATCATGCGCACATTTTGCCGAATGTAGAAGGACGTATGAATTTCACAATATGTCCTGTATAATTGCAGCTGCACCAAATCATATAATCAAGCAGAGCAGTTGAGGCTAACATAGTTTGTTTAAGTATGCTCACACTTTCAGTACTAGCTACCGAGGGGGGAGGCATACTTCCTTTTCCATAATTACAGCAAGGATACGGACAACGCATTGGATTTAATGGCACGCCCTCATGTGCAGCTAGAAATGCCTCTGAGTGCAAGCTATCATGCGACTGTTTTCCTCCCAAAATGCAAAATGCAGTACCGAGCGCTACAAATGGGAAAGAATACGCACCTATGTTGCTGCTCCAACAATGACAGTCGAAGCAGCTTTATCATACACCCTAACTGGCTCAACACCACTGACCCTATCATTGGTCAATGAAACAGGGCACTACAAAATGCTCGCATGCCTTCTCTTCCCACTAACTCTAACACCCAATGATAGATAAAGGACAAGCCCTCACTGTTGAACTACAGGCAGGGCAATAATAGTGACGGTATCAGGAGCTAGCAAATAGTTGGCATAATGAAGGGGCGGAGAGGAGTGTACGGTGGAATTGATGATGATTACGGTGATGAAGCACCTGGCGATAGACCTGTTAACATTATGCTTTTCGCTCAGAGGCGCCTCTGTTTCCAACCTCTCCAATTTCTCCCTTATAGAATTGCCACGAACTGCTGACACCTGATACGTCGATGCACCCAGTAGCAGCGCAGAAGACATCACTCTCAGCTCAATAAGCCAGCAGGAAGACAACGTGTTTGAGCAAGATAAATTTTTCAATAAAAAGAACTGAACTGAAACTACCAACTTATCCGAGGTGTCATCCGCGTCTTCCACTATTTCTAGGTCACTATCGATAATGTTGATCAAGGCATTGAATAATTCAGCAAAATCCGTTGAAATTCTGCCAATCGGTGGACCAACATACTCCTCACCGACGACGGGCAGCGACCTATTTTCAAGGTTGGCAAAGTAGGAATGCAAAGGAGTCTGCTGCACATTCATGCGAAAAGGTGAGTTAGTGATTACGTGCCAAGTAGCACTTTCTCTTAAAAACGACAATGTACTGCAAACAAAACATCAAAAATTGATTTGTCGATGAGTTGCATTGATTCCTGAAGACAGCGATGGCCGCTCACAGTTAACAAATCAAGAACCCTTGCATCAAGTGCACGCATGATCTTTTCTTGAGAGCAGAGTCTATTGGCGTGCCAAGATGGAACCCATCCAGGGTTATAACAAGGCAACTTTGTAACCTCTGACCAAGTTGCCTCTGTCGGCATCCCCTTTGTTTGGAATGTGTGGAAGAGTTAGTCAATCTCGGAGTAACCGCTAAACAGCGGATCTCCCATGGTCATTTTAACGAACATGCAGCCTATAGACCACACATCGACGCTGCAGCAATCGACAGCTTTGCCTAGCAGGATCTCAAGGGAGCGATACAACAGAGTAACGACCTACATAATTTTGAAACCACTCAGACAAATCCTTCAAAAAGCTACGAAGAAAGTAGAAACTACCCCGTGAGTCAACGTGAGAAGTGAGTAACCGAAGGACTTATGCAAGCCAAAATCAGCCAGCTTGGTAACACTTCTATTAGCATCGATTGACACGTTTTGATGCCTTAAATCGCGGTGGATAATGCGCCTCATGTGGCAATACCGAAGAGCTTGCAGCATTTGGTATATGGTCACCCAGGTGAAAAATAAGCAAAGGTGACAATCCAGTGTTCTTATAATTAGAATCCCAATCCCGCCTGGAATCCACAAGTAAATATCCAACAATTTGGTACAGATGGCAGTCACCTAGGATAACATGTTCTATACTGATTAAGGTCATCAACGTTCGGGAATGACGTCGCAGTGTTGGGGTGTTCCAGTTCCTTCAGAAGTGTTAGGTCCCTGAGAGCAGTCGGATGGGGATTTCAGAGGGAATGCTCAAGTATAATTTGCTTCAAGGCCTCTAGCTGCCCAGACTTCCGGTCGAGACATTTGTGAGCCACATCGTACGTGCCTAGAACGGTAGGGTGAATGCTTCTGTCAAGCTTTCTCCAGTTTTTCTGGGTAGATAATAATTCGAAGGGTCGTGGTCCAACATGACCAAAAAATGCTCAGAATAAGGCGAAGACCGACGCTGGTTGTGATCGGTTGCTTAAGGGTTATCCATATCCCATTTTAAGCATTGCCATACTTAAAATCTGTTTGCATTTGTTTAGTCGAGGGGCAAACGGAATATTTAGGCAAGTGAAACTCTTGCACTGACAAGTTTCTAATTAGTACAACTAAAGTCGAAACTGAGAAAAGAATTTCAAGACTACTTCTTAATTGTTCAAAAATTGTTATTTTTATTAATTTGTTTGCCTATTTGTAGCCAAATGGATGTCCTGTCGGAATGATTAATCAAGAAAAACTTCAGCAGTTGATTCTTCCCATCCATTCATTACTTTTTCACCACCTCTGCTGAGACGAACTGAGGTTTTTAGGCATCTTTATTATAATCACACAAGTTGAATACTAACAAAACCATGGATACCACACAAAGTCCGGAGATCCAACTTGCCCACCCACGACCAGTGTTAAATGTCTTCGCTGACACTGAACTACAGAATCACTCTTAAATGACAAAAGTGTGATGAAACTTTAACATAAGTATGTGCTTGGCTTTAAAGAACAAATCAGTCACCCAAGGTTGTTGACTTAAGCCAGTGGTGGGTTGCTAGCATTGGTTGATCATCAGAATCTGACAAAATAATAGAAACTCATAACTCCATTTTCAAAGAGCCCAACTCAATGGCAGGTCAAAACCTAATTTCCTGAGTCTGATATTTACCTTGACAAAGCATTTCAACAGAGCGTCTAGTTGACCATGCAAAACATAAACATTAATTTTCGTACAATAATAATAAAATTAATAATGTTTGGCTGCCGAAAAATTGGCTATGAAAGTTTTACTTATTTTGAAAATTACGAAATAATTATGCCATTACAAATTGGCTCTTAGGTGAGAAGCGGGGTTTCAAAAGTCAAAACAGGAGTCCGGCGCAACGCCGGGTAGGCTGGGGTGTCTGGTTCCGTAGGCATGCCTCCCTAGTCCTGTATTCTCGTTGATAGCCCAGGTAAGAGCCTTGTCTCAAATTAATCGGTATATTCATTTGCAGGTTGGTTGGGGAAAAAAGGACACGAGCGAGGATGGTGCCACTATTTACTTGTGCAAACAATTTCATTTATCTCACTTCTCCACCTGTGGCGCGATCGAGCAAATCTCTTGGGGTTAATAACGCTTGAAAGGAGGGACCAATTTCTGACTGACTAGTCGCAAATTACGGTTACTTTGCGCGATTTCGGACTGCGTTCTTCCGAATTTTCCCTGACTCAAAAAAATTGTTGGTTTTGCGGAAGCTTCCACTCTGTCGTTCTAGACACATACGGGGTTGTTTGCGACTGTCACAATCGAGTGTCGGGCCAACTTAAGGCGGTGAGTAGAATTATACTTGGAATGTCTTATTGTGGTGTCGCTTCATCTTTCAAATCGGCCACATTGGGAAGGAGCAAAACGTGCCCTCTGAAATTACGAAAAGGAAGTGGGTTTCTCGGAATGCTATCGAGTGGGGAAGAACTTTTCTTGGATGAGGGCTAGTACACAACTTCTCTTCACCTAAGTTTCTTCCCCTCAATATGCACTCAATCATGCTGACTCATATCATAATTGTTGTAGAAGACTCATGAAAAAGCAGCGCAAAAATCTGCCATAGGCTTCTTTAATCACCAGTGCTCAGATTAGACTGTACGATTTTGACTTGGCTATTCCTTCAAACTGCCTCTACCCCGTTTTTCCAAACTTGAGGATTGTTAAGGCCTGACCGAACGCATAGCAGACGCGGTGGGATTTGTCAACACTGTGATACTGCGGATCCGCCCTATTTTGTGTAAAACGTATTGTTCCGCGAATAACAGACTAAAGAATGAATAGGAACACACGAGACGGACCCCCGATTGAAACGGTCGCACTGCACCTTAGCCGTCTCAACTTAATTGCTTCTGTCGTTGATCAGAGCCACAGATCGGATGAAAAGAACTACGTTCCCTTTCCATTTTCTCTGAGAGCAGTCGAAGGGATACCCCGATCAGAATACTCAAGTATAATTCGTTTCAAGGCCTTCAGCTGTCCCGACTTCCGACAGTGACACTTGTAAACAATTCCGTGTGCGTCTAAAATATTGGAGTGACTATTTTCGCCAAAGAAACAAACTTCCCCGTCTCTATGGTAAAGTCCATGAGCAAGAACCGCCAGGAGCCCCACGTGAACCCGCGTCACTCTATGCCCTGCA
This sequence comes from Taenia multiceps, assembly GCA_001923025.3. Classification (NCBI taxonomy): domain Eukaryota; kingdom Metazoa; phylum Platyhelminthes; class Cestoda; order Cyclophyllidea; family Taeniidae; genus Taenia; species Taenia multiceps. The sequence continues at coordinate 26,807,554 of CM010313.2, read as the reverse complement.
GACAGTTAGCTCCAGCATCTCAGGATCACACCCTTTCAAGCTACACCCTAAAATCAAGTGAGCCATCCTCCCATGCTTACTGTTTGCCCCCAGCCGACCCATTTGTTTTGCTTGCCCATGGTAGTCCAAAGGGACATTCACGCAGTTGGATTGATAAAAATTGTGACTTTCCTTGTCCTTTGTTATGAGATTGGGGTCGTATCTCCGTCTACACAATTACGGTTAATAGAAACGACGGTAGTAAAAGGGGGGAGTCACTGAAGAGTTGTGAAGGCCAAGAAAGCTAGACAATGAAATTTATTGTGTCCATAGCTGATGTGAGTCGTGACGCTCGGTGCCCGAGGCACCTCTTTTAACAAGGCTGTCCCTGAGGCCGTAGCCACACTCAGGGACAGGGGGATGACCTGTGCGCACAGCTGACTCGCATTACCGATAGCAAGGGAAAAGGGTTTTGCGAGTTGCTGGTTGAGGAGGCTAACATCCTTCCATAGCAGGGCATTAGACTGGACAAGCATGTATTGCCAGACATACGATATATAGCTGGACCCATGTGGCATAAGTATTTTTAGGTAAATACTAAATTGCCAGACCACATACAATCACGGACATTAATGTGCGCAGAGCCTTTGAATGATGACCAAATTCACAGGATGTATAAAGAATGCACCGAGGAAATGTGTCCAAGTCAAACTGAGGTGGTGGATCCTCTTCTCTTTGTCCCTACCGCCTCGTCCATCATTCCATAAACACTGAGCCCAGAGGACGCAGCTACGATGGTCACTGAAAAAGGACAAAAATAGGGGGAATGTACTTGAAAACAGCCACTAAAGCCGAGTGGGTAGGGAAGACGAATGGATCTGAAAAGCGGCATGGCATTCACGGAGGGCAGCTATCCTACAGGTTTGCTTTTGCAACAGTTAAGCTCCAAGTGAAAGGTTGGGATCAGCAAATGGCTGATCTCAAAGGCATCGGGGAAATATTTGATCGCTTCTGTCGCAATCTACGACTACGACACCATAGACTTGAACAATCTATAGGATTGCACACGCGTAGGAGAAAAATGGCTAAATAAAACAGAAACAAAGTAGCCTTAGTAGCAGTCGTTTGTCTCGAACTGTATCCCGAAGTAAATAGGACTTTGAAAAGTGAATAGGCCAATAAACCAATAATAGGCAAGAAACGGATGGGCAGATGGATCAACGGACGGATGGTTAATGGGACCGGACGCCTTGGTTTTGAATTTTTATCAGGCAAAGAAAAATTGCCCTTAGAGTACTTTTTTAAAACCAGGGGTAATTCCAGACCCGTTAAGGCACCAAATAATCCGCTTGGCTTTAAGAGGTGAGTTGGGCTGGATGGATTGATCCTGCTTTGAAATGGTTCCCTCATAAGTGGCATAACGAACATAGCACATTTGCACCATTGCCAACTTCGAAGGGACCTTCAAAACACCAAGACCATGTTCCGAAAGTTCCATTCCAGAGGCAACAATTTTCAGCCTACACCAAAAGCCGCCTAAATGGGATAAAATTTACACAACTAAGAAGCAAGATTTAATAGTGTTCCTATTTTAGCGTCAAATCATTTGGAAGGGCGTGTTAATAAGACAAGAGCTCGACTGCTTTTGTGCTTCACTCTGCGTTGCTGATTCAATCAATCGTGAAGAATATCCACTTCAATCATCATTCTGGCTAGATGCAAGAGTGAGTACTCAGGCAACCATAAGATCGAGAACATGTCTCATGATCACTCCAGCAAAAGGGAGGCAACACTCGACTGACTATCTCGTCCCAATGACCACCGCTCAACTTAGAGACTTCTCCCATATATTGACTGGCCAAGCCTTTTCGAGGATATCGTTGTTCGATGGTCAAAATAGCCCGCTTACAGTTGGGGGACTGAGGTACTTGCTTTCGTGAGCTGTAATGACAAAGCGCACCTATGATCTCATGTTAAACAAATCAGTCGATTTTGTCATAAATATCAAATCTTAATAAAGTTGTTTGACGTGTGATGGAGTGGCAACATCTGAGTTGCAGGTAACTCTACGTCATGGCGAGGAGTAGAAACATTTGCCAACACAGTCCTCAGATGTGCAAAGTCTACGCTAAATTAGTGCTCAAGCGTAGTCGTCTGGACATGGAGCGGTACGTATTTCAGATCTATAAGATGATGCGTGAGGGTGCGTTTTGGGAATAATCCATAATGAAATGTTCATTCGTCTAGCAAATGTGGCAACGCAGGTCATTTTTCAAGTTCTCCACAGGTTACCCTTCCAGACAGTCGATTAGTCAGCAAACTGCCTTACGCAGCAGCATGTTCTTACAACGCATATGAAAGAAGTGCAAAATAGCTCGTGGTCTACTACTTCTGCTGCCTGCTACATGATGATCTATGGCGTCTAAGTTGTACCCACATGCCCAGTCTCTACCATGACAGCTCCTCCAATGCCAATGTAGGAGTGAACCACTCGCCCCACCATCACTCACGTTAGACATCGCTCTTAGTCCCTCCTGACACATTGACCTTTAGTAGCATCAGTCAAACAACATAAGCAATTCTTCGTTATTCAAAAAAAGGCCATAAACTCTTTAAGCCTTTGATTATGAGCAACGCATTTTACTGCTAACTACCCCACCTTTTGGGGGAATTAAACAAAAATTCGCAAAAGCTGGCGACCACTTCATTCTAGGACCGAAACAATCCCACCTGTGGAGTAGGCAAGCTCAAAACACATTAATTTCAACCAACAATTTTGGGGATTCGAACCGGGACCAGTAGAGTGTACGGCATTAATATTGACGCAGACGTCCTACAAGCCTTAATAAGTGATTGGAGCGAACTTCATTGGCAATTGCACAAAATCATTTGATTATCTGATGCATTCTCAAGCTCATGCAAGTTGGCGGCATTAATTGTACAAATAGTAGGCAAGATGACGTTGGTGGAGTTTCACATTTTGAATCCGGCAAAGACATCTGGCAACGACCAAGAATAGCTCGCATATAGTAGACAAACTGGATTTGCAAATTCCAAACAACAGACCTTATCGTAACCACGACGTAAGTTAACAACGACGGCCACTAAAATGTATTCAGTTGCGAGATCCGAAGGCTAGATAAGAAATTTCACCAAACTACTCAGTTGGGTTGGCTAAACACGAGCTCGATGCAAACTATCATGTTGCCCAATAAACCTTCAGACAGTAGTCTTGATGACATGAAACCATAGCAAACAAAGATCATTAGTGCAAAAAAGGTGGCATTTCAAGGGGTGGTGTCTCAGGTACATCACCGAACCCCGGGATGGATGCGTAGCATTAACAAAGGGAAATTTGAAGCCACATCTAGGTAACGGCCAGCTGCTAAGAGCCTTCAATAAATTTTGGCTAAATTAAAGAAAGCAAAAAGGTGATTGAAAGTAATTTGATCAACATGTGTAGCAGGAAAGAGAATACTTGCATTTTGAACAAACGGAGTCTCAAATTCCTCTCCCCTTCTTTTCTTCAAGGTATCAATGAGCAGCAAGAACCACCTGTACGCCAAATTTTGCCATCCCCATATACTGACTCGACTCCGCCACCTCCAGTGTCTGGGCTTCCAATATCACACAACCGATAACATCATCCACAAGCACCAAGGAAGCAGCAATGGTAGCAAAACCACTAACCGTAGCAGTCTTGATCGACCACTCAAAGGCGTTTTAGACTCGTGTCACTTGTACCAGGAACTAAAAGAAGAGGTACTACGTTAACAAGTTGATGTTATCACGGCGATGGGAAATTGGTAGAATAGACTCACAGAGAGATACGCGCCTGAAGACGCAGCAGTTGTACGCATCCATGCAAGTAACGTCAGCTGCACGGCCATTTTGTGCTATACTGCGACAGGTAAGGGACGCAGAGATGGCAAAGCGATTGCCGGCGACCAGTGATGGTCGCTCACATCTAACAAACCAAGTCCATCCGCGCCAAGTGCACGTATGGTCTTTTCTTCAGAGCAGAGTCTATTGACATGCCAAGATGGAAACGATGTAGGGTAGTAATGAGGCAATCTTGTAAAGTCCAGCCAAGTTTCCTCCGTTGCCACTCCTTTTATTCGAAATATGTGGAAGAGTTGATCAATCTCGGAGTCACCGCAGAACAGCGAACCTCCCGTGGCCATCTCTGCGAATATACAGCCCATTGACCGCATATCGACGCCACAGCAATAGACAGCCTCGCCTACCAGAATCTCAGGGGAGCGATACCATAGAGTGACGACCTACATTTTGAGATCAGTCAGACCAAATTTTGCGAGTGTTGAGGCAAGCAGAAACTACCTCGTGAGTCAACGCGCGAAGTGGGTAGCCGAAAGACCTAGCCAAGCCAAAGTCAGCCAGCTTTACAACGCTCCTTTTAACATCGGCCAGCACGTTTTGGGGTTTCAAATCACGATGGATAATGCGTCTTACGTGGCAATAACGAAGAGCTTGCAGCATTTGGTACATGAAAGACTGAATGAAAAATTGAGCAAATGCAAAGTCCTGCTTTGACGGTGTCTGGAGGCAACCCAGTGTTCTTATAATTAAGATCCAAATATCGCCTGAGATCCACATCTAGATATTCAAAACTAGGTATAGTCGACCGTCATCCAGAATGACATGCTCTAGACTAGAAAAGTCATCGATGATTGAGATTTACGTCACAATGTTGGGATGTTTTAGTTCTCTGAGAAGCGCAATTTCCCTGAGAGAAGTCGAAGGAACACCTTGGTCAGAATGCTCAAGTTTAATTCGCTTCAAGGCCTTCAACTGCCCCGAATTCCGATCGAGACACTTATAGACCACCCCGTAAGTGCCTAGAACGATAGAACAAATGCCTACGTCAAACCTTCTCCAATTTTCCCGAGTCGAGAAAGACCTGACAAATCGTAACCCGACATCACTGCAAAGCGCTCAGAACAAAATTCAAATCAGCTCAAGCTGCATTTGGTTTTTGAAAGGTCGCCAGCGCATCATTTCAAACATTGCTTGTTTGAAATCTGCTTCGAATCACTTAGTCGTAATGCATCTGGCGAATTCAGACAAATAAATCAGTTAGGCTAATGAAAATTCTGTTTAAACTAATTAGATGCCAAAACGAAATAGCCTTGTAAAGCCAATTTGCCATTAAATGAGCACTTGTGGCTATCATCGGCATCACTTTTTAGTCGATGCTATTGCAATTCTTGAGATGATTTTTGTTGTTTTGCTCTGGGAAAATGCTCCACCAATTTTAATTCCGATCACCGTAGGGCAATTTTTGTCTTGAATTAGTGCCTAACTGTAAAAACAAAACAATTGCTAAAAGCTCTAAGTTGAAGCCAGAACAACTTTGCTAGTATTAGGTACTACTGGAACACCTTGCAAAGCTACATCAATTTGTAGTTGTTTCGTTTATGAAAATCAAGCTCGATGCCAAGTCAAAATCAAATGCTAGGGCAGCGTGAGGACGTGAGTAGAGCTGCGCTCGAAATGTCTGACCATAGCATCAGTAACCTTCAAAGTCGATCATGCTGGAACTGAGCGAAATGCCTCTTCTCCAATTACGAAAAGGTGTAAATACGTCCACGGATGAGGGTTAGCAAATAACTTTTCTCGCGCACCTTTCTTCCTCCTCTTCGCACTTCATACCGCTGAATCAAAAATGGCAAGAATAGCATATGGGAAGCCTCAGAAAACAGGAAAGTCGAGTTCTGGTGTGAAATTAACAAATTATCATTCCTCAAATCACAATGCAGTGTTTTAACTTAGTCTCCTGCTTATACTGCCTCCCTGATCCAGTTGACCCAACTTGAGGACCGTGAAGGCCTGATCGAACGCATGGTAGGCGCTGAGGGAATTATCAGCATAGCGGTGTCACTAAGTTACTTCGTTTTGGGCAAAACACAACACATCGTGCATTGTAGATCAGAGTGATAGAAGCTCATAGGGCTGGTCCTCAATTTAAAACAGACGTACCACACACGCAAGGGACTTCAGTTTGGATCACTCACTTTTCCTTTCCAGTTTACCTGAGAACAGTCAGAGCTTAATTCAAGCTTAACCCTTCTCATAAGCATAAGCTGTCCCTACTGCCGATGATGGCATTTGTAAAATGCCCCACACGTGTCTGGAATAATGACATAGTTGTCTCCGTCAGAGACCAACCTTCTCAACCATTTATTAAATCCCCACCCAAAAAGCACAGGAGCTTTGCGCTACCTCAAGTCACCTCAAGCCCAGCCGACATCTGACCCCCAATACCCTCACACTATGCCTCTCACGGCCCACATCAAGACCATCCATGCTGTTTGCGTCCGAACGACCTATTCTTCTTGCGAGTCCCAGGCTGTCTAGAACAGACTTGGGCCGTGATACTCAATGCTGAAGGCGCCTTTTTCACCCACTAAGGCGATGAAGCTACTTTGCTACCGCAGAATGTAGGTGGCACACCCATGAACGTGATAGATGACCTGTGCGCACAGCAGACTCCACCGTTAACGAGGCTGATGTAGTATGCGCTTTACTGATCGAGAACGCAGAATGGTCCCGTGGCAAGGAGTTGAACTGAACCTTTACTAAAAAGTGCCTTTGTGTTCTTCTGGGGATATTAGGTAGTTAATATCCCAATTCCGGCTTGTGAATTCCTTAAAGTAAGGGAGGAAGCATAAGCAACAAATCCTCTACCTAGTCCTTTGCTTTGTCATCTCCATTCGTTCTCTCACCTTTCCCTGCTCACTTTAATGCTTAACGTGAGAGCCCAGATGGCGTGCAAAAAGACGCTATTACGGCCATACGGTTCATCTGCCCCTTTTTACCTGGCGTAAGATAGCTTTTAACGACGTTGCCGCAACCTCCTTAGAACCTGCCCCCTGGTCACGCTGAGCCTAGCACGTCCGCCTTCCCTGACTTGTGTTTCATATGGACATAGATCTACTACATTTACTTATCACCAAATACAATTTTGAGTAAAGTGTTTAAGAGAAGGGATGATGACTGCCTCGACCTGGCTAATTGCCTTTCACTTACAATAATTTTATAAGACACCACCCTATCACATGACCACCTCGAACATGACTCATGTACTGCACTTCGTTTTGCAGTCAATCACACAAACCTTCTAATGGTGCAATTCAAAGGAGCCATTAATTTGGTCCCTCTGCCTGTAGCCATGCTTATTCAGCAATAATTGGCAAGGCTCCTGTGCGTTTCAGACGGAATTGATACACAGCCATAATTAGCGTGTTTACATGGGTTTTAAAGAGAGACGACACGTCGAGTCCACTGGGGCATTTAAATGCATGGGTTGTTAGGCTATCTACCCGTCTTTAGCATTGGGAGGTTATTTGTGGCTTAAAGTGCCTTCGTTCCACGACTGCAGGAATCTCTGTAAACTACAGTGGCATAAATTAACAGGTTCCACTGCAAAGTAATGTAGAACTTGAGTTTATTTCACAAATTACAGCTATCAATCGCCAATCATGATTTTTCTTAATGGGCAGAATAGGCTTTACCGGTTCCACTTATGAGTTCAGAGATCAACAGGTGTAAAGACCGAAAACCGAGTTAGAATGAGAGAGACTCTGCGCTTCGTTTACTTGCCATCTCGACGCAATTTTGACTGGCATTAGGCCGTGGCCGCTGGTTTGCTTCAACGTACGTGTAAAGCAGCACAACTGCAAAACAATTGTTAAGGTTTGCAAGCTGTGAATTGAGTATTGCTTTAGTTGAGAAGCTGGCATCGTATACCACTTTCTTGTCATATTAACACAGAATTCATCAGCAACAAATCTTGACTGCTGGTATTTCACAATTCGCTTTCAAGGCAATTCTCTCAAACAGCAATGATAAATCGAGCACGCCATCTTTGCGATGAGCACTGCTTTGACAAAAAGTATGCGGTGTAACAAGAAGGCCAGTGCGTCGCACATGCTTGACGTTTCACTTCATAACTGACCGTTGTAGACCATGGTTGGTGGGCTTCTTTGATAAACACGTCGGGCAGCTCTTTTATGAAATGATCATTTTAACACATTAATTGTGTTTTATCTCACAGGATAAAGTTCTGTGCAATAAAGTACTGTCCAGAGGCTGCCCACACACTCAATTCGAAATCAGTAATAGTGGGTAGATTCCCTTCAGTGCTGAGGCTCATAAGTGAGTAGGATAAAGAAGTACAAGCGGATGACGTAAAGACGATACCACCTCTACCACATCCTCATCACCATGTTTTCGCGTTACTAATAGTGCTCAACTGACTGGCAGGCACCTCGCATGAAGCTTCAAAGTAGGTTTGCATCTTGGCGCAATCATTTCCTGGCCAAAATCAAATGCTGCACAGCGAAGATTTCCCTCTACGGGCTATTTCTCATTCTGCAGTAGCGATGAATTCGCACCTACGCTCAGTCATAATCCTGACATGGTGGTGTATCAAACCTCGGCCCAATTGATCGGATTGTAGAGTAGTGTGAGGAAGTGCATGTTTTTTGTAACTAGGGTCGGTATGTGTCGCACGGTCAGCGGAGTATGATGCGACTCTGGTGTTACGACCAAAGGCATACAACAGGAGTGCTGCCCTGATGGCCGCGAGCACCGATAGTGGTGGAATCTTAAGCATGACCTGGCTCACCTTTCCATGACTGGTTTTGGGCTTGAACGGAGCCTTATTAAAAAGCACTAGGAGCTCCTTAGGCGACATGCACAGTTCGCTGCAGTAGGTGTGATGGTGGACCTACAGACATGGTCCATGGTGGGGAGAATACGGTGCAAGGCGCATCATCAACATCGGAGGCAGACTTGCACTGATCGGGCGCAGTATCTA
>CM010313.2:26758861-26798633 GCA_001923025.3 Taenia multiceps | reverse complement strand
TTACCGAGAAACAAATTTTGCCTCTATGCTTGCAAATGTTACATGTCAGTCGGTCGGTCAACCAATCAACCAGCCAGTTTCGACACATGCACTAACTCACTCCTTTCCATGTGCGTGTGACCACAAGGCACTGAAACATCACCAGCTGCTTGGTTGCACCCCCCATTTGAGGCGCAGACAAGGAGTTACGTCAAGGAGCTACGTCAAATGACCTAATCCAACTATTTCCGCAAAAACAAGTTGATATAACAACATTTTGTGAATGAGGGTCACTTATGGTGCACAAATGTGTTGCAACCTCCAAATCCAGAAAAAAACCATGTCAATATTAGTAAATTGTTTTGAGAAATTTCAATGATTCGTGGGAAAGTTTCAAGTGATGTAGGTGCATTAGTCAAGCAAATACTTGCAAAGAACTTTTAGCACGCGCATTTCCGGCTAACTTCTTCGATGGACTAAATGTGATTTCGTCAATTAGGTTATACAAGATTGACGAATCATTCATTGAATAAAGTTGGTTATCTCAAGTCAATCACATGGAGTCAAGACTAAGGAAGAAATAACGCTCGGGCAGAAACAAACATACTGAGCAAACAGAAGGAAAAGAGATGATGATTGCCTCACGCAGCATTACTTCACCATCCAATTTCAACAGGTTTACCACCCTACTGCCATCGAAAACCTGCCCACAAAGAAATAGATGCAGTTGTTTACCAAGAAGGCTCCAACCCCTACTTCACTACCTTAAATTCAGCCAATTATTGCAAACCGATAAGGACCAACAATATGGAATTGACATCAAACCCATTAAAACAAATCAGAACACCAAACATGTTACGCTGGTAGGGAGACAAACACCTACTGTAGGTTCTACTGGGCGACAGTCATCAAAACAGGAACTGCATCCACAAGTGAACAAAGGTCCGAGAAAGGGATCGAGTATCCGACACTGGAGACCCACTGAGAAAACTTCCTTTGATTGCTGGCCTCCACGCACTCACTCGTCGCCATACGACTGAGATTCGCCGCCGCATACAAGGAGCGTCGACTGAATCGCATGCCGTCAAGATGGACGACGAAAGAGCGCAGACACTTTCCACCCTCCAATCACTACATCGTACAGAGGAGACGTTCTCCTAAACCTTGCGATTGACAAAAAAGGAAGCAAAACCATCTCGAGTAGACGAAGAAGGCGTCTTCATGCAGAAACTCCTCGACCCTGTTTCAGCATTTACCAACTGCCTTTGGCGGGATGGGATTTACCCAGACCGAAATTAAATCCCTACATAAAGGCTTAAGTAAGACAACAGAGCAAAAATACAGTAAGGATTACACATTCGCACCTCGGAGACTAAATTAAACGCATCGTCTCTAACCATAACGTTGGAGACTTTCATTACTAGTTTTTACACTCAGTGAAAAGATGTATGAGTCGCGTTAAAGTATGTTTAAAGCCCAAAGAAAGGGCGAAGTGCTACACACCATTCAAACAAAGTCGGCACACAGTTGCTTGCTCCCACTTTTCATTGAAGTCAAAAAGGTCTATCTGAACTGAAGCAAAATAAACATCATGAACCGTTTTCATGTAAGCGAACCTTCACATTTAGCCACCAGAACAACTACAAATCCACATATTCGAATTCATCGACGCGCCAGGGGCTAAAATGAGGCATAGGGAACTACACCCAGCATTTTTTGTAATTTGCCAATTTCTCCCTGCAGATTTATCCGTGCTTAAAGCATTCAAGTTTAAGGGTTCTTCGACTTAATATTGTGGCTTTCTATAACAATCATTATAGAGCCACAAACATTTCCTTTGAATCGTCTCGAATAGTACAAAAGCTTGTTGGATGCGCGTACGAATGAAGGGCGTAACCAACAAGAAAAATCTGAACAGTCACCCTCTGTTTAGTTTGAAAAGAACCTAGGGGCACCAGATCGGCGAACGTAATCATACTGTAAAAAGCGGCCAAATGGAAATTACACTGCTGACAGCGGTATCTGATCAAATTAGATAAAAGAACTCGGGCATCCATCACAGGTAATACAGAAACTATGAAAGCAGTAAGCCTATAAGTAAATATATGGCAAAAGTGTCGTTTCAGTCTATGCTTCTGCACAAGTACAAATTGAAAAATTAAACCGACCTTACAATGGACACTCACATATCTGCTCCCTTTAACGCAAAGTGCAAATGAAGAGCAGCACTGATAAACACCAAATCCATTCGCAGAACAAAAGCCACGTTTCTTCATAATTGTTGTTACTAACGTTAGGGTTTTACCAAATGTTGCTCGAAAATGCGCAACCTTGGAAAACGGCGGCCTATACTCGGGTCTAGATAGGCAAAATATATTTTCATCCGCAGTTTTTCTTACTGGGCTAAATAATTTGCAATAACCAAAAGCCACTCGACCCTAACCATCGTAGCCAATACCGTTTCGGAGTGGCTTATTTTTGCGCATGCGCACTCATTTGTATTGTTCTATGTGGACGCTTTCCCAAGTTAAACACGAAAAAGATGAAGTTACCGTTGAAGTTCATGTTTTTGAATGCAGCGTAAAACAGCGTTAATTTATATGCTGCACAATGGTTGGGTGATTGATTAGTATTATTCTGGCAGTGCTTGGAGTGGCTTGTTATTTATTGGTAATTTTTTGGAAGATGTGGGCTAGTTTGTCGAATACAGTTAAAAATGCACTAAGCATTTGGCTTTTCTTCTTGTTGGAGTCGTTGCAAACCTTGAATTCGACAGAGTTTGCCTTCTTCGGTGGGGCGTTTGTTATAAACGTGGAGGCATTATGGACTAAAACTAAATGCGGATTCCGCTTTTGCCATTGCTCTGGACGCTGCGGAGGTGAGAATGCATCTTATTTTACGAATTGTTATCACGTTTTTTAGACGGAAATGTTTTTACTGCACGCGGTTTTGAACAGAACTTTGCTTTTGCCCTCAATCACCAAGTCTTTTTGCAATCAGCGCATGGCAAGAGCTGGATTGTCCAAGTTGTTATGGCACTCATTCGGTGGATTAGATGGCACTTGTTGGAGACTTCGCATTCCAATTGCTCATTAACTTCTATTTCACTGGTTGAAGCCTTAGTCTTTATTATGGCGACCTTTTCTTAACGCAGCGTGTGTGAGATGTGAGTAGTCACTTACTCATGGGTTCGGCATCGGCATCGGCATCGGCATCGGCATGTGTTGGTGTCCGATTCTGACCCAGAAACAAAGGAATGGGGTCTGGAAGACTGAAACTGTTTGTATGGAAGGCCTAAGTGGACTATCGTGCATTGGAGTTAGGTGACCTGGGTTCCCATGCGCAACGTGAATTGGGTTGGTTTCAATGGGACTTTGACGGGATAATTTAAAGCAGGTTGTAGGCACTGCACTTCTAGAACTGAAACTTGTTCCATTGTTAGCCGCGCCATGCTTAGTGCTTTGGCAAGAATAAGGTGGATTTGACGGGTGTGTATACCTGTGAAACCTTTATTTTCTTATCATAGATTGTTTGAGGGTGATTTCTAAATGTTTGGTGAAATTCAATAGGCCTTGACGAAGTAGGATGTGCTGTAAGCGGTGAGCAGGCATGGGGAGGGAAAGAGATTGAACGTGCAACGCGAGGGAGAATGAAGAGTCAACTGGTAAGATGCTTTGTATCAGACAAGTTGTTGAATAAATTCAATCAAATTTTGCCTCACCTGCTCTTTGCAGCTTACCCCATGTTTAATTGCGTGCTTTTGGTTTGGTTAGTTATGTTGTTTATTTTGGAACGGTAGGTGAGGAGCATAGTGCCAAGGTGGCGCAAGAAGTTGGGTTGTCAAATGCTCGTGCTGTGGTTGGTAGTAGGTGGGTGCGCCGGTGGATTTTTGTCTGTTCGGTTGGAAGTGCAGTCCTGAGGTGGTTGCCTAGACGGGATTTGAATTGTTCGCACTTGTAAGTTAAGGCCATTGATAGTAGACAAAGTGACTTCAATTTTAGGGCCATTAGTTGACGGAGGTCACTGGTAAATTGCACCTCCCACGGTATGGAACGGGCGTGAGAAGTCTGCTAGGGTGAATATCTGTTGGTGCTTGTCTGCTTGCAGGGGAAATGGATCGCCACCTACTATCGAGATGCTTCGGTGGTAGCATGTGGATGGCATTGCGGTGTCCCAGAGGTGTTGGATTTATCGGCGTGCAATAATGTAATTGCATGGAAGTGAAGAAGCCGGTGATTGTTATTTACCGCCTGGGGGTTGGCGAGGAGTGTACGGTGGGTGTAAGGCAGAACATCAGGGTTGCCGCATGCATGTGATGCGGGTGGTGACTGGATGCGCCAGTGGACTCTCAACGAGTAGCTGTTTATGGGGTTGACTGTCTAGTTGAGAGTAGGTTTGAGGCTGTTCTTTGACTGAAGATTGAATATTTTGTGGACAGCCAGCTCTTGATGTGATCATGTTTGTGATGCGATGGGATATCGGCACGTGGGAAGGCGGTTTGCGCTGCAGTAAATCGCAAGCGTATTTGTTTCTGCTCACTGATCATGGAGAGTGGGGTGAACCCTGTCTGCATTGATTACGCTACTGCTGCTCATACTTCTGTGTAGACGAGACCTCGTCCAATAGCACATTGGCTTGTTTCGTCAGTGTCGCGTGGTGTTATGTTTGACCTTTCATGTGTTGCAATAGTTTGATTTTTGTTGCGCTCCTGTTAACCTTTATGGTGTGTCTATTGACTTGACGAGATTGTGGGGTGATGGATGATGATGGTGAGCAGTACTTACTAATACTCGCTCTGGTGCCGCTAAAACCTTCAATGCCGGCTATGAGTCGCTTTTTGACGGCATTGCAGACTCAGGGGACTGCTAACAGCACCAATCTTCATCGTCGATGGTAATGGGAAGGGAGAATGTGGATGTAGAAGTCGACCCATGGGAAGCCACAGAGACTGTACTAAGCACCTTTGAACTCGTCGTCGTCGTCGTCGGCAGCTGTGGTGTTGCAATCATTTGACCAATGAATTTTCCTGAAAGCTCATTTGCTCGATGTGGGCTTTTTATTCATCTAAAACGGAAGGGTATGGCTTTGTGCTTGGAGTGGCGTGTGATTGGCATGCGAGAGCGAACAAGAGTGAACCTGGGACTTGGTGAGCATATTGCATAAATGAGTCAGACGTTATTATCTCCTCACATCTGTCGGTTTCGCTTGTTCATTTTTTGAATCTGAGATGTTGATATTGTCGCCCTTACTACTACTATGGTATGGGGTGATGCCGAGATGAAGTGGTTGTGGAGTAATTGGAAGTGTAGTTACGATGCTTTGATATGTAAGCATGATCCTCTGTACGATTCATTGTCATGCTGGATGATCGCTCGCCTAATGTTGAAGGCTTAGGAAGCAAGTTATCGACGCGTATCCAAAGAGGCGTTTTTGATGACGCCTGTATGTGGGTGTTGCAGTGGGTGGGATGGCCTATTTCCTGATTGTGATTACCAAGAGAAAGGGAAAACGCCTAACGACATCGTGCTCTACTTATTTCCGCAGATTCCAATCTACATAGCTTATGTCACATGAAATTGTGCGATTTTGGGATTATCGTGTATGCATGTGAATGTGTTAATGATCATCAGCCAGTTGATGGTAGCGAGTGTATTTCCGATGCCTGAGGCAAATAGTTGGGCTTGTCTTTGCATGCTCGCGATGCGGCAATGGATTTTAGGCCCATAGCCACACCAAAGCTTAATTATTGCTGCTATAGTTGCCGTGATACCGCACCATTGTCTGGAGTTGGACTTTTCGTTTTTAGGCCAATATTTCCTCTACTATTCATGGACACGCGGACATACGGAATTAGCTCACATCATGGGAGATGAAGAGACTGATAATGCAGTGCCCTTACCGAGGAGAGCGGGAAACAGGGCACTGGACAAGTCGAAGTGGACCATGTTATGTGTCGCTAATTTGTGAATGACGGAGTCTTGTGATGGGACCACTTAATTACACAGTCGTTGTGCCTTTGCTGTGTGGTATGCCAAATAGCTGTCAATGTATTCTGTCCGAGTATGGTGGCTTCTTTCGCCTCCGGGGAGGAAAAAAGCTGAGAAGACTGCAGTACGCATGTGTGAATTGTTGATGCAGATAAACCATTGCAGATCGAAGCTCTGTTAGCCACAGCCTATTTGTGTGACTATGTGACAGGCGTGACATACTTTGCTTCAGGAGGCGTGGAAATGTTTTTGCGTAGGTAGGTCGCGGTTATTTGTTGGCAGCACTGGTAATGAGTGCATTTTGAAGTGAACTCCCTGCTGTTGGAGGTGTCATGAATTGTAAAATGTGGTATGCTGCCACCTAGGCTTGAGAAGGGCTTTAGAAGGTGCAGAATGTGTAACTGGTGGGTGGTTGGGTGGGTGACAGGGTGTAAGGAGGAAGGAGGTGTTTGTGGAAAGAAGACAAGATGCCTCCAACCACTTTCCGCATGGATGTGTATGCCAAGTAGGCGGGATGGGCGAGAGGGCTGCACACTGCTCGATTAGTCTCGTAACACTACCTCCTCTGCACTGCAGCTCTAAGTGCTGTTGTGATGCCATTCAGCACGAGTCGCCGTTAAGCAGATGTGGTAGCTAGTACCACCATTGGGCAACTGTGTGAAGTTGAATGATAGGTTGCAAGAAATGGCTGGGTGAGATGGAAACTGTGGTAGGAGGTCTGGTTGTTAAACTTCTTTTGATAGCATCTGTTGACGTGCGTGCAGTACTTTGCATCTTTTGCCTTTGTCCAAAGACACTTTAGTCTGCTGACCCTTCCACTGCCCTGTTGGCACGACATTGAAACCTCCATCCAGTTGTCAACAGTGGTCTTCAAACAAGGCAAGGTTGATAGATGCCCATTATGCTATAGATATATGACAAAATTACCAACGTAGAAATAACATGAAACGCTTTTCCATAGGGCCAGATTATTTAGGAAGGATGTGAGGTGAAGGCAGCAGCTACATTTGTAACGATTGCTTCTAAAGCCCAAAACTTGCAGTTCTAGGGCCGACAAGCATTCTGCTCACCAAATTCGGCTTCCCAATCTGTGTGTAGCTGAGTTTTGGGAAATTACTCCTGAAATAATCACGTGGCGTTGCATTGCAGTATGATCTAAGGCCATACAACTGTGGGCCGCGAGGAATCAGAGCAAAGTTATTCGTTTAGGCAACTTAAGAATGACTGGATTTTGTTTTGCATTGCCTCACAGTGGAGAGATTCGCCTCACGAGGCGAGGACGATGGCGACCTTGAGAGCATCATAATATCACGCTGATGGGTCGCGATGGTAAAGGAAGAAGGATAGTTAGTAAAAAGCAAACATTGGAATATGGAGAGTTGAATAAGTTTAAAAAGAAAACGTGAAATTGAAATAACAAACTATTTGTTGCAGAATAGCGTTGGAAAGCAGTTGAGCAATTTTAGTCTGGGTAATAAATGTGAGGTGTTGCAGAGAAGTTAGAATGGAATAAATGTAAGGTAAAAGACTAAGAAATTGGACAAAGAATCGAAGGGATGAAGTATGCGTGTGCCAAGAAGGAACGTTCTGTTTGCTTGAGATTGGTTTACAGAAGAAATGGAATGGCTATCGTCTGAATAATAAGATTAGTTATGGAAATACGCCATTGAAACATAACTGCAGACGATTCTTCCATTTCTACTACCGCTGCTATGCGAATGTTGGATATTTCTGCACACCTTTATTACAGGTCTGGATGGACGTGCGGTGACCCAGCCGAGGCGTTTACGACGAGTGTATCTCATACTCAGGCGGAGCAACCACGTTCGTCCACAACCAGGCTCAAATTGTCTTCCCGCCTCTCGCCCACAAAGCACAATTGAAGAACATAAGTATTACACATGCTTATGAACTGACGTCCTCTGCTGATCGCAAACATGTCTGTTGAAATACTCATGCTTGCACGCTCTAATTGGGAATTGTGGATTGACTGACGCTTTTTCAGCAGCTAAGAGCGACTCGGTCGTGTCTTTCTACATTTCATGAATTACAAGTTCTCTGCTTTACTAATAATTTGAACGTAAGAAAGAAGCACAGAAGACTTGTTGCTGTGCTTGTGCCCTCTCCTCTCAGACACGGGGAGTGCTTCGTTGCAATGCCACTTCTTTTGCTCGAACTGGATGTTTGGTGCGTGTGAGAAGACCTCAGGACGAATCGTCGGTGAAGGTCTTCATAATGACTAATCATCATCACGTAGTGAAGCAGGTTGAAGTGGTACTGCCAACTAAATGCAAATGATGATTTTGGCAACCACGGCAATGGAAAAATATTGTCTGTGCAGCTGCATTAGGACTTCTGCCCTAAACAGAGGCTTCAAATTAAGCTTCCTTTCATGCACTTCAAAGCGATTTAATCCTGCGTCGGGAAAGTGCATCCGCAAATGATACAGACGCTCTGCCTAACAGACCGGCCACAACCTTGTTCGGGTTGCCTAGAACGTCGGTGTCATTTCAACCCTTAAACCTCCTCATTCGCTTAAGAAACGCTGCTTCTGTGCTCTCATAATTTGGTTGGATTATTCTCCTGTAGTGGCAAGCAGAAGGGTCGAAGCATCGAGCAGTTGCAAAACTTTGTGTTCGGCGGTTAATAATGCTGCTTACTCCGATCATGGGCATTCCAACCACTGCCTTTCAGTCAAGCCTTCATGTACTCATTTTCCTACCAACAAGGCAAATAATTAAAGCGATTATTGAAGTGACCGTCTAGCTTGAAGCACTTGACTGGTTAGAAGAGCTGAGTGCATGCAGCATATTGCAAGGACACGGACACATGAAGAGTTCGGTGGAAGAAATGATAAGAGACGGAATCATCAAATCCATCAAAGCCAGCGTGGGTTCCCTCGATTGCTTCAGTTTTACAACGATTCTAAAATTACAAGAGTGCTTCTCGATTGTAGTGGTAGATTTCAAGTCTTCTGTAAAGGATCCTCACTAGGTTTCTAGTCCTTTGCTGTTTAGCTGATTTTGCACTGCCATAATAATGGGATGGAACGTGCATTCGAGACGTAGAGATGGACAGCGTGGGGTCACTGACATGACTCAAAGGCTGCATAAGTGCCAGCAGTGCCGAATCGAAGAGCGGAAATCCAATCAAAACATTGTTGCATTTGGCTGGTGAAGAAGGATGAAAGCAATTTTGTGCATTCCTCAAACGCAATTAAAATTCATCTTTTAACGCTTGTAAATACCAGACAAAATTTCTGCCTGATGAGGTTACAGAAAGCTAATTCTGCCCTAGAATCCTGCGTTAATGCTTATGTTTACTTAACCTCTACTCTAAGCTTCGGGTTTGCATACAAGAGAGGCATGGCATAAAACCACAAGGACCTTGGGACATCGATGCAAATGTGTCAATGATTGAACACACACCACACATCCGCTGGCGTGCAAGAGTGGAGCAAAAGTTATGTGTGGTGCTTCTACACAGTAACCTCCAGTCAACTTGCGTCTTTGCGACTCAGTTTGATTCCGAAAATAGCAGTAGCACATTGGAGAGTTTTCCCTAAAACTTGACGGAACCAAGTCGACCATCAGTGAAGAAATTACCAGCATCACCTATGCACTTTTAATCAAGAAGCAAAAGTAAATCAGTTCATTTGAAACAACTGCGATACATGATGACTTGAGTGTAGCTTGCGCCAACGCATGTAAGACTTCCACGCAGAAAAGTTGACTTTGTTTCATCGATGAATGCCATCAGCACACAGGGTGTCACTTGGAGGAGTTACACACCTCTACTTTGATCACTGCCTCCAAATGCACTGATAGTAGACACGCGTCATCCTATCGCTTTGTAGGCAGCCACAACACTCTTCTGGTAGTTAGATGACATTATTTGAAATGCACGCATTACCAGTAAGTGTTTTCTTTAATCATCCGGATGTGATGTGAGGGCGGAATATGTGCTGTCCAATCGCAGAAGCTCTGGAGGCCATCAGCAAGGTCTGCAGTCAATGCTGGCTAGTCTAAGCACAAAAGCGCAGAATTGAGTGCCCACGCAAGCAAGCTGAAGAGTTGGAAGGCAATTCTAAGCGTCACATTTAAGCACAGGCAGAGCACATGGTTGGATATCAGTTAGCGAAGGCTTACTCACCACGCGTGCATTGCAACCAATCGCTGGGTTGCCTCAAGGTCGCCCAAGGCCTATCAACGCACGCCACATTGAGGTTCATTCGCTCGTTCACACGCATCTCGTGCTACACGTAAGAAGCACTTTGCCGCTCTTTTACAGCCCATTTCCTATTTCTAAAATATTTAATGAAGATGCACCAGGTTTCAACGCTAACAAAGTTTCTCCTACCTCGTTCTCAGAAAGTTCACACACCAGGAGACGGTTTTCGTGGAGCCGAGATTATGTGCAAGTAGATGCAATCGTGCAGCATTCCCTGCAGAGATTGTAGGTCTGCCTGTGTATGCATAATTGATGGCAGCCTCGACAATGCTGAAAGAAGTTGATTGAAGGAAGTGATATGCGCGTAGCCTGTAGGAAACCGTTTCCAGTGGATTGCCATTCTACCCTGTCCAGAGGTTTGTATTCCCATTATGGGTGGGAATTTGGCTGACAGAAGCAGTCGATGTGCCTCGACACTTTTCCCATCCTTTGTCTAGAAGTTGGAACATAAGAGCCATGTTCGTCATCTCACAGTATCTCGTAGATCAATGAGCCTGCCCTGTTCACGGAAGACGTCAAATCTGTGAACAAGTAAAGAGTCTGCCTTCTCATCCGAATACGCCACTGTCTCCATTTGTCGCTAAGGAATTGGGTTGTAAAAGCGCGGCAAATGCTTATTGCGTTTGGCACGAGATGCGTGTAAATGAACGCGAATGCGGCGTGCGTTGATTGGCCTCAGGTGACCTTGAGGGAACCGAGAGATTGGATGTAATGCAGAATTGGTGGGTAAACCTGTTCTAACTGATATCCATCCGATTATGTGCTTTGCTTACGCGGGCACCCAAGTCTGCGCTTTTGTGCTTCAACTAGCCAGCATTGACTACAGACCTCGCTGATGGCCTCTGGAGCTTCTGCACTTGGGCAGTATATATTCTGCCCTCCCATTATGCTCACCTTCGACTTCAGTGAAGACCCGCGAAGTGTAGTGGCGAAAGCGGAAAATACTGCAAGCCTGAATCATCCTTGCTTCTTAATGGCGAACCTTGACGCGATGTGATGCGGGCATACGCTGTGAGTGGGATGAGCCTTGACAACCTTTACGGAAGGATTGGAAATGACCTTGAGAAATCGACCCTGTGGTACATCCGAAACTGCTTGTTGCAAAGATGCCTGCATGAAGACGTTCATTTGGTGGACCCGTGATACAGGCTTACATGATGCAAACCAATGATTAAAATTAACTCTCCGAGAAATCACCTATTATAAGCATGGTTTGTTAATGCTTTGCTGGTGATAATTTCTTAACTTCCTCTTTCCATTCACCCCTCTCAAATGTCTCCATACGGTGTTTTGTGAAATGTATGCTGATATTGTTTACAATTATCAATAAATTCTCTTCATTAGCAGTCAGTGCTTTATCTACTCGGGTCGAAGGCATCAGGACTTCCTCTCTTTCAAACAATCGCTAATAAGCATATGTTGACATTGCTTTTGATTCGCAGTTGCTTTCAACGTGTCGACGCCTCTAAAACCAATCCAATTCTGCAATCATTCAGATCATTGTCGGCGAAAAAGTGTTCCTGTTAGGTGCTTTTGCCGCTAAGTCCGTTTTATGTCATGAGTTGCGACAAACAAGGCCTTTCAGAGGTGGTTGAACTTCCACGCCCGATCGTCGTTCACGCTGCATATCACTAACGGTCATTGATGCAAACAATGTCATGAGTCGCCTATTCACCTTGGTCCTCTTTAGTGACTGTCCCATAGCATTTGCAGTGGTAGTCATCTGCCTCTTTCCTTGCCCCTCCCCACCCCTAGAGTTCTGTCTGGGTTACGCTCGATGAGTCCTCAAAATATCACGCATATAGATATGAAGACATTCTCATAGAAGTGTGCGGTGACTGTTCCGCCCTCTAATGAACTTCGTCACCAGTTGAGGTAGGGTCTGGCTAGTATCGTGCATGTGTGGCGACCACGTTATCTCGAGTCGAATGCACACACTAGACAAACAGAAGGGATTGCAGCCAGCTCCTTCGACGAAGACAATATACTCAAGCAGGTCCCATCAACCGGAACTGAGATTTGAATAAACAACAACTCTAGCATATGGGAGATTTCCAAAATGCATAATGTATAATCCACTAACTTGTAAAAGCACATTTCGCCTGTGCATTGATACGGAGGTTCGATGTTAACAATGGCAATTGCTTTGAGAGAGTACAATACACGAATCCCTCGAAGTAGGCAAACACTGGCCAATGTATGACAAGTTGTAGGCACATTATGGCAAGCAGCCTCTAGTCGTTGGCTTTCAACGCACAAAGAACAGAGCAATATAGTGGGGTTATATTGAAGCAAAGAAGTCAATACGAGAAGGCAATCGAACCGCTTTTCAGTCAATTTTCAGTCTCCATCAAGGTCAACTTCACGTTGGCAGAAATCGATGCAAACGATGGATAAAAACAAACGGGATGCAAGGGGTGAGAAAAGGGATATACTTTACCAACCCCAAGCTCCGACTCCGTCACTTCGAGGATAGTAGAGTGCTACCGCGTCACCACTTCCACCGTCATTTCGTGCTCATACGCGGAGAAAGAAGAAAATGCTGAATGCACTGAACTTGGACTCCCTTCCCTCCACATAAAACGCAATCTTCTCAGCCTTTTAACCCAAAACAATCTTCAAAGTGGCGAGCAGAGCATCTATTGAGAGCGCAGACCACTTCCTATTGACCCTCCATGATCTCCTGATGAGCTTGGCGCGCGTTCACTGTCTGTGGCTGGCATTGTCATTGTCATTGTCTGTCATTTCACGCGAGCAGAGGTGCTCCATGAAATCAAGAGCACTACCAACATCCTACAAGCAATCACCGTCACTACGGTAATTGCGAGGCGAAAATAAGTATGCACATTTCTCTCAACAAAAAACGAAGTAACCACATTATTCGTCGAGGTAGTCAACATTGTGACCCACTATCCAAGCCTTCTCAACTAACGCGCAAGCTTGGCACAAATTCCACTTAAGTAGCCCGAAACAACAGAGCGCCTATCCCGCTAGTCTTCAAACAATCTAGCCCAATATAATCCTCAGCCAACTTTCGACATCAAGAACTGGTGTCTATTGCTTGCAGCTTGACCAAACACAAACAGACGAATAGGAGGAATGGTAACAAGAGGCAGTACACTATTTAAACACGTCATGACACCTTCTTATGAGCAAGTATTGCAGCAATGAAGAATGGTCCTCAAAAGCCTTCTAGATGCAACCCTTCCCTTCCCTTCCCTTCCCTTCCCTTCGACCAATTGACTGATCTTACTGTTTTCCAGAAGTCTCTCTCAAACATCCATTCAGCCGTATAGAATCCTACCAAGCGGATAGATCGAAGATATCAGCAACGTTCAGTCTCTGTGAGCAAACGATTCATTGTGAACAACTGAGCCTGCAGTCCATCACAAGCACGAACAGAGCATAATCTTCTAGGCATAGAGTGGTGCGCACTCCAGACCTGCAAGTGGACGGCTTGGGAGAAAATGGTGATCATATTTTGGATCGCCTAGCAATCGCGGCAGCACAAGCTATCACTCTTCATAGGCTATTCCCCCAGTCAGTCACTCGACCAGTCAACCACCCCACACGGATGCTAAGGTGGTGCAGGACCACCAAGTACATGGCCTGCCAATCCTACTGTCCTGCGAGTAAATGGCAGTCATGTGCTCAGCCACCGTCACCACAGCCACTTCCATGCTGGCCTGGGAGTAAACAAGCTGTCGCATCGCTGCTGGTTGTTTTTTCACACATCATTCTCAACGTAGATTAGCCGAAAGCCATGTGTAATCACTTGATGCTCAAAATAGGGAGTCCTCCCAAACGCTATCTTCTTTGGCATCACCAAAACCAAACAGTTTAGTCCAGTTAATTACATACGCTGCGGTTTGCCACCGTCTGCTACAACTTTTCAAATGCTATGGGAAAATGTTTAAAGGAAATCTGGCCTCCACTTCAGTCTTATAGCCGTGTTACATTCCGATCGCCTTCAACCAAAAGTAGCAGAAATCAAGGCGGAAACAACAAAGCATCACATAGCCATTGATGGATGCGCCTTACGTGCCATAACGGGTTCCATCAGCAACTGTGCAAACTTTCCCAACCAGCCGATGCATTATCAAGCATCCCACAATTGGTTACACCAAATGTGCAGATGACAAGCGAAGAAATGCTGTTTGTCTTTAACTACTCAAAATGACCACAGGCATTTAAAGCGACAAAATAGTTTACACAAGGTTGATACATTTTTGTAGCAGGTTATATCACAACCGCGGCATGAAATCGGAACCAGTGCAACTCCAAGTGATCACTTGAGAACTGGGAGGTCTACACAATGTCAGTCACTCGGTTTGGTTGCCTAAGCACGAGTTCGTTGTGCTATACAACCCCCATTTTCGACAAGCTAGCAGCAGTTCCGATAATTTAGAATCCTGGCCAACAAGGCCCACTAATTTGTGGAAGCGTAACCTAAGAGGAAAATGATCTTTCGGATGCCTCACAGACGCTGCGACGCAGCACCAGCAAAGGGAAACCTGAAGCTGCATCGAAGCATCTTCAGCCAACTTGAATAAATGAGCAACACCCAATGTTTAAGCTGAATTTAAAATGACTACCGACTGGCCAAGAGAGGTCAAATTTAATTCCATCAATGTATGCTATGGGAAATAGAAGCTTACAAATCAGACAAAGCAAGTCTCAAACTTCCTTTTCTCCCCTCCTGCAAGGCGTCGACGAGCAGCAAGAACCACATGCGTCCCAGGTTTAGTAACCTTTAGAGCCTGTGCAACCACATGCATCACCCCACCGATAGGCGACGGGGAAGCAGCAATGGTGGCAGAACCATCAGCTGTGGCGATTGCCCTCTCAGGTGCAGCAAAAACTACAACCATTTCGGTGGTAGCCTTGACCCATCACTCATTAATTGCGTCATGAATCCGCGCCACTTAAAACAAAAAGACTGCCCAAAATTGGCAATTTAGCAGGTGAGAGTTATCACTGCAACAAGGAATTAGATGAACTAGACGCACAGTGCGAGAGATGTCAAAGACGCGTTGGCTGTGAACCTCTGTACTTCGTCTGCGCAAATGCTGAGTGCGATACAGGCCAAGGAGACTGAACTTTCGAGGAGACCGCCAGCGATCTCCGGGTTCGTGCTCGCAACGACAGTGCTGCAGAGGCTGGAGGTGGTAGAGGGATGTGGATTCAACAATGCGGTGTCAATCACTGCCCTTGCCGCATCGCACTCCTTGTGAGCAAGAAAAGTTGGACCACAGTTAAGTGAAAATCAATGGCTAATGGAGGCGTTATAAGGAGGAAAGTGAGCAGACAATAAATACTTCACCATGACGTAACACAGAGTGGTCGCAAAATCAAAAGCAAGGACAACAACCATAACAACCAGCCCAAGATAATCATTTGCACGTTATGCACCATCAAGGAATCAACATCTGTCAGAGCAGTAATCGATTCACTTCCCTACTTCTCCACGATTTTCACAAGGCCGAGAGCATCCGAGTGTTGACATTGGAGTGTAGTAGCCTCGAATAAAGGTGAGTCAAACCAACAGCCCTGCACTCCATAAATGACAGTCGCAAAACTGTCAGCGGAGTGGTACTGGCAGTTTTTGAAGTGGTGTTGATTGGTGTGCAGCCTAATTTCATTCCACTTCTCCTCGTTCATCGCACCGATTCAACTGTTATGCTGATGGTGCTGAACAATGTCATTCTTGCGAGTTGTCAATTACCTGGTCACGCGTTAATCCATTGTGGTCGAATGCCACATTGCCTTGCCACAATGCTCTATTCAGTGCGTTTTAACATGGCGAAAATCTTGTCTGCGCTAACGCACTTCTTTCCCAAGGGAGGAAGCTACTTGCGTACCAAAAACACTAGAAGATTTATCATCAGTGACATTTTGCTGTTGTTTACCAAAATGACAAATCCACTTTGAAGCAAGTCACAAATACAAGATGCTGCAGCTCACAGTTTGCAAATGCGACTTTGTACTGCACGCCATTGCTCATGAATGCCACCTGATTTGCAGTGGTTCCTTCTGCCACCACTACTACTGATTACTTGGTAGTAGGGGTAGGGCCATCGTGATCCGATGCACGTTCAGCTGCTGTGATCACAGAGAAAACTACCCTTTTGCAATTGGCACGAGGAGACACACTTCCATAAATTGGCACCTTTTGATGAGAAAGCAAAAGAGAGCAAATTTTATTGAAGTCATAGTAGGTCGTTGATATTCACATGCTGTTTGCCGAAATCACTCCCATTTTCTAGCCAAACGAAGTCTTGCTAGCAGGGAAATCATTGCCCCCTCACCAAATAACAAAGATAAAGAAAGTATTAACAAGCTATGGCAGGCAGAAACCCTGCTTCCAACATTATCACTTGCCCATGCCATCCCGTACAAACATACTTTGAATGTCAGATATGCCCCAGTTTCCACCAGGTCCACGCTATGCGCATTAACATTGAAACCAGACTATTTTGCAAATCATCCATACATAATGCACACCTCAAATGTACAAAGGGGCAAATGGTTCGAGGAAACCATTGATGAGGATGCCTACCATCTCGTGCCTGTCTGATCGGTTCGTGGTGCCAGTGAAGTGAGCTCAGCATGCTCTGCGCAATGAGTAGCCGAGAGGACTATGCAATCCTTCGCAATCGCGTATCATGCTTCAATAAAGCATTGGTACTTTCAGAAACGATGGGTGGATATCGAACGCAGGAAAATGTGGATTCATATGTACATAAGGTATGGGCAGATGGCTAAATAGATAGAGGGATAAAAAATAAGGGATGAATAGGCAATGGTCAACCAACAATCGCACCACGATATGAGGAACAGAATGTGAATTTGAGAATCAAAGTTAAGGGTGGAAATAATGCAGGCATGGGCCAGACTTTCCTGCTTATGAGCGAGATAACTGGGAAGCACTCCTGCAAATCCATAACATCCCATTCCATTACTATGGACCCACAGTCCTTGGTTAGAACCTAAAGCTTTAGATGTCTTGGAGACAGACACGCACACGGTGGATTCAATGGATTACATTCAACGAACCCTTAGACTGTCACTCATACAGACCTGGGAATAATCTCAAGGAAGAGTGCGGTGACTATTCCGCCCTCTAATTAACCTCGTCTACAGTTGAGGTCGGGACTAGCTAGTATCATGCATGTGTGATGACCGCAGTTTCTCTCCCAAACCTCCAATCACACAGACACTGCGTGCCATCCATAGAGGTTCGATGTGAGCAACTGAAATGATTACCCGAGAAACAAATTTTGCCTCTATGCTTGCAAATGTTACATGTCAGTCGGTCGGTCAACCAATCAACCAGCCAGTTTCGACACATGCACTAATTCACTCCTTTCCATGTGCGTGTGACCACAAGGCACTGAAACATCACCAGCTGCTTGGTTGCACCCCACCATTTGAGGCGCAGACAAGGAGTTACGTCAAGGAGCTACGTCAAATGACCTAATCCAACTATTTCCGCAAAGCAAGTTGATATAACTAACATTTTTGTGAATGAGGGTCACTTATTGGTGCCACAAATGTGTTGCAACCTCCAAATCCAGAAAAACCATGCTCAATATTAGTAATATTGTTTTGAGAAATTTCAATGATTCGTGGGAAAGTTTCAAGTGATGTAGGTGCATTAGTCAAGCAAATACTTGCAAAGAACTTTTAGCACGCGCATTTCCGGCTACTTCTTCGATGGACTAAATGTGATTTCGTCATATTAGGTTATACAAGATTGACGAATCATTCATTGAATAAAGTTGGTTATCTCAAGTCAATCACATGGAGTCAAGACTAAGGAAGAAATAACGCTCGGGCAGAACAAACATACTGAGCAAACAGAAGGAAAAGAGATGATGATTGCCTCACGCAGCATTACTTCACCCATCCCAATTTCAACAGGTTTACCACCCTACTGCCATCGAAAACCTGCCCACAAAGAAATAGATGCAGTTGTTTACCAAGAAGGCTCCAACCCCTACTTCACTACCTTAAATTCAGCCAATTATTGCAAACCGATAAGGGACCAACAATATGGAATTGACATCAAACCCATTTAAAACAAATCAGAACACCAAACATGTTACGCTGGTAGGGAAGACAAACACCTACTGTAGGTTCTACTGGGCGACAGTCATCAAAACAGGAACTGCATCCACAAGTGAACAAAGGTCCGAGAAAGGGATCGAGTATCCGACACCTGGAGACCCACTGAGAAAACTTCCTTTTGATTGCTGGCCTCCACGCACTCACTCGTCGCCATACGACTGAGATTCGCCGCCGCATACAAGGAGCGTCGACTGAATCGCATGCCGTCAAGATGGACGACGAAAGAGCGCAGACACTTTCCACCCTCCAATCACTACATCGTACAGAGGAGACGTTCTCCCTAAACCTTGCGATTGACAAACAGGAAGCAAAACCATCTCGAGTAGACGAAGAAGGCGTCTTCATGCAGAAACTCCTCCGACCCTGTTTCAGCATTTACCAACTGCCTTTGGCGGGATGGGATTTACCCAGACCGAAATTAAATCCCTACATAAAAGGCTTAAGTAAGACAACAGAGCAAAAATACAGTAAGGATTTACACATTCGCACCTCGGAGACTAAATTATAACGCATCGTCTCTAACCATAACGTTGGAGACTTTCATTACTAGTTTTTACACTCAGTGAAAAGATGTATGAGTCGCGTTAAAGTATGTTTAAAGCCCAAAGAAAGGGCGAAGTGCTACACTCATTCAACAAAGTCGGCACACAGTTGCTTGCTCCCACTTTTCATTGAAGTCAAAAAGGTCTATCTGAACTGAAGCAAAATAAACATCATGAACCGTTTTCATGTAAGCGAACCTTCACATTTAGCTACCAGAACAACTACAAATCCACATATTCGAATTCATCGACGCGCCAGGGGCTAAAATGAGGCATAGGGAACTACACCCAGAAATGATAAGAGACGGAATCATCAAATCCATCAAAGCCAGCGTGGGTTCCCTCGATTGCTTCAGTTTTACAACGATTCTAAAATTACAAGAGTGCTTCTCGATTGTAGTGGTAGATTTCAAGTCTTCTGTAAAGGATCCTCACTAGGTTTCTAGTCCTTTGCTGTTTAGCTGATTTTGCACTGCCATAATAATGGGATGGAACGTGCATTCGAGACGTAGAGATGGACAGCGTGGGGTCACTGACATGACTCAAAGGCTGCATAAGTGCCAGCAGTGCCGAATCGAAGAGCGGAAATCCAATCAAAACATTGTTGCATTTGGCTGGTGAAGAAGGATGAAAGCAATTTTGTGCATTCCTCAAACGCAATTAAAATTCATCTTTTAACGCTTGTAAATACCAGACAAAATTTCTGCCTGATGAGGTTACAGAAAGCTAATTCTGCCCTAGAATCCTGCGTTAATGCTTATGTTTACTTAACCTCTACTCTAAGCTTCGGGTTTGCATACAAGAGAGGCATGGCATAAAACCACAAGGACCTTGGGACATCGATGCAAATGTGTCAATGATTGAACACACACCACACATCCGCTGGCGTGCAAGAGTGGAGCAAAAGTTATGTGTGGTGCTTCTACACAGTAACCTCCAGTCAACTTGCGTCTTTGCGACTCAGTTTGATTCCGAAAATAGCAGTAGCACATTGGAGAGTTTTCCCTAAAACTTGACGGAACCAAGTCGACCATCAGTGAAGAAATTACCAGCATCACCTATGCACTTAATCAAGAAGCAAAAGTAAATCAGTTCATTTGAAACAACTGCGATACATGATGAATTGAGTGTAGCTTGCGCCAACGCATGTAAGACTTCCACGCAGAAAAGTTGACTTTGTTTCATCGATGAATGCCATCAGCACACAGGGTGTCACTTGGAGGAGTTACACACCTCTACTTTGATCACTGCCTCCAAATGCACTGATAGTAGACACGCGTCATCCTATCGCTTTGTAGGCAGCCACAACACTCTTCTGGTAGTTAGATGACATTATTTGAAATGCACGCATTACCAGTAAGTGTTTTCTTTAATCGTCCGTATGTGATGTGAGGGCGGAATATGTGCTGTCCAATCGCAGAAGCTCTGGAGGCCATCAGCAAGGTCTGCAGTCAATGCTGGCTAGTCTAAGCACAAAAGCGCAGAATTGAGTGCCCACGCAAGCAAGCTGAAGAGTTGGAAGGCAATTCTAAGCGTCACATTTAAGCACAGGCAGAGCACATGGTTGGATATCAGTTAGCGAAGGCTTACTCACCACGCGTGCATTGCAACCAATCGCTGGGTTGCCTCAAGGTCGCCCAAGGCCTATCAACGCACGCCACATTGAGGTTCATTCGCTCGTTCACACGCATCTCGTGCTACACGTAAGAAGCACTTTGCCGCTCTTTTACAGCCCATTTCCTATTTCTAAAATATTTAATGAAGATGCACCAGGTTTCAACGCTAACAAAGTTTCTCCTACCTCGTTCTCAGAAAGTTCACACACCAGGAGACGGTTTTCGTGGAGCCGAGATTATGTGCAAGTAGATGCAATCGTGCAGCATTCCCTGCAGAGATTGTAGGTCTGCCTGTGTATGCATAATTGATGGCAGCCTCGACAATGCTGAAAGAAGTTGATTGAAGGAAGTGATATGCGCGTAGCCTGTAGGAAACCGTTTCCAGTGGATTGCCATTCTACCCTGTCCAGAGGTTTGTATTCCCATTATGGGTGGGAATTTGGCTGACAGAAGCAGTCGATGTGCCTCGACACTTTTCCCATCCTTTGTCTAGAAGTTGGAACATAAGAGCCATGTTCGTCATCTCACAGTATCTCGTAGATCAATGAGCCTGCCCTGTTCACGGAAGACGTCAAATCTGTGAACAAGTAAAGAGTCTGCCTTCTCATCCGAATACGCCACTGTCTCCATTTGTCGCTAAGGAATTGGGTTGTAAAAGCGCGGCAAATGCTTATTGCGTTTGGCACGAGATGCGTGTAAATGAACGCGAATGCGGCGTGCGTTGATTGGCCTCAGGTGACCTTGAGGGAACCGAGAGATTGGATGTAATGCAGAATTGGTGGGTAAACCTGTTCTAACTGATATCCATCCGATTATGTGCTTTGCTTACGCGGGCACCCAAGTCTGCGCTTTTGTGCTTCAACTAGCCAGCATTGACTACAGACCTCGCTGATGGCCTCTGGAGCTTCTGCACTTGGGCAGTATATATTCTGCCCTCCCATTATGCTCACCTTCGACTTCAGTGAAGACCCGCGAAGTGTAGTGGCGAAAGCGGAAAATAACTGCAAGCCTGAATCATCCTTGCTTCTTAATGGCGAACCTTGACGCGATGTGATGCGGGCATACGCTGTGAGTGGGATGAGCCTTGACAACCTTTACGGAAGGATTGGAAATGACCTTGAGAAATCGACCCTGTGGTACATCCGAAACTGCTTGTTGCAAAGATGCCTGCATGAAGACGTTCATTTGGTGGACCCGTGATACAGGCTTACATGATGCAAACCAATGATTAAAATTAACTCTCCGAGAAATCACCTATTATAAGCATGGTTTGTTAATGCTTTGCTGGTGATAATTTCTTAACTTCCTCTTTCCATTCACCCTCTCAAATGTCTCCATACGGTGTTTTGTGAAATGTATGCTGATATTGTTTACAATTATCAATAAATTCTCTTCATTAGCAGTCAGTGCTTTATCTACTCGGGTCGAAGGCATCAGGACTTCCTCTCTTTCAAACAATCGCTAATAAGCATATGTTGACATTGCTTTTGATTCGCAGTTGCTTTCAACGTGTCGACGCCTCTAAAACCAATCCAATTCTGCAATCATTCAGATCATTGTCGGCGAAAAAGTGTTCCTGTTAGGTGCTTTTGCCGCTAAGTCCGTTTTATGTCATGAGTTGCGACAAACAAGGCCTTTCAGAGGTGGTTGAACTTCCACGCCCGATCGTCGTTCACGCTGCATATCACTAACGGTCATTGATGCAAACAATGTCATGAGTCGCCTATTCACCTTGGTCCTCTTTAGTGACTGTCCCATAGCATTTGCAGTGGTAGTCATCTGCCTCTTTCCTTGCCCCTCCCCACCCCTAGAGTTCTGTCTGGGTTACGCTCGATGAGTCCTCAAAATATCACGCATATAGATATGAAGACATTCTCATAGAAGTGTGCGGTGACTGTTCCGCCCTCTAATGAACTTCGTCACCAGTTGAGGTAGGGTCTGGCTAGTATCGTGCATGTGTGGCGACCACGTTATCTCGAGTCGAATGCACACACTAGACAAACAGAAGGGATTGCAGCCAGCTCCTTCGACGAAGACAATATACTCAAGCAGGTCCCATCAACCGGAACTGAGATTTGAATAAACAACAACTCTAGCATATGGGAGATTTCCAAAATGCATAATGTATAATCCACTAACTTGTAAAAGCACATTTCGCCTGTGCATTGATACGGAGGTTCGATGTTAACAATGGCAATTGCTTTGAGAGAGTACAATACACGAATCCCTCGAAGTAGGCAAACACTGGCCAATGTATGACAAGTTGTAGGCACATTATGGCAAGCAGCCTCTAGTCGTTGGCTTTCAACGCACAAAGAACAGAGCAATATAGTGGGGTTATATTGAAGCAAAGAAGTCAATACGAGAAGGCAATCGAACCGCTTTTCAGTCAATTTTCAGTCTCCATCAAGGTCAACTTCACGTTGGCAGAAATCGATGCAAACGATGGATAAAAACAAACGGGATGCAAGGGGTGAGAAAAGGGATATACTTTACCAACCCCAAGCTCCGACTCCGTCACTTCGAGGATAGTAGAGTGCTACCGCGTCACCACTTCCACCGTCATTTCGTGCTCATACGCGGAGAAAGAAGAAAATGCTGAATGCACTGAACTTGGACTCCCTTCCCTCCACATAAAACGCAATCTTCTCAGCCTTTTAACCCAAAACAATCTTCAAAGTGGCGAGCAGAGCATCTATTGAGAGCGCAGACCACTTCCTATTGACCCTCCATGCTCTCCAGATGAGCTTGGCGCGCGTTCACTGTCTGTGGCTGGCATTGTTCACAGATGGAACTAACTCATTTATGAAGCTAAGAGACTAAGCAACTGCATCGCAGTCGACGGGATTAGTAGTACCTTCGCATACCTAGAACTAATCAACCTCCTCCAGCCTCAAAAATGTTAACATCTCCACACTTCAACCACGTGCCTCACCGATGGGGATGCTGTGCACGTAAGCACTGCGATTTCTAGTCAGAAAGGACAATCTTAAGGCAACCTCGAAACACACTTCTAGTCAAGAATTACTGTCAAAAAAATTTCAAACAAATCCACCAAAGGACTTGGTCAGGGTAATCGCCAAAACATCGAGCAGATAAAGCCAAATTGTTGATTTGACAAATGAAACCGTGATTAGTGCATGAATCCAAAAATTATGAGTGAATGAAGAAAATGAAATGATGAAGGACAAATGATGGATGGATGGATGGATGGATGGATGCGTGAACACGGGATAAAGATAAACAATGAAGTGGCTGAGAAGTTAGCATGATGAATGGGTAAATGGGAGAACGATAAAAGCTCACTAAAGTAGGGGACAGAAGACGGCAGTCATTACTAGTAACTCAGCCACCCTCGCTTCCAATTCTGTAGTGTTGGCTCCCCACCAGTTCTGCCAGCTTCACTTCCTTGACCACCAAGGTAGCCCAACTGGTGGCAGTTGAGGCAACATGATTGCGTAGGCTACTTCCAGTCCCTTCGCCACCTAACTGTACCAAGCCTTCAGTGCTGCGTTCCACAATGACGCCAGTTCCCCACGTACCGCAAATCTCACCACTGCTGCTCCCTCATCATCCCTCCAGTGATGCATCTGCGTCTGCACCTCCACCTCAGTTGTCGGTGACGCTGGTTGATATGATGCAGAAAAGAGACCTGCTTCAGCAGCGCACATTACAAGCCAAGTCTTCTCTAATCTCACTAAAATTTAACTCATGCTCCTCATGTGCCCACCACTCAGCGGCTGTATTGAAACAACAATGCAAAAGGCTTGCATAAGTGATTAGACCAATAAATAAATGGAAGACCAGATGGGGAATGGATGAACGGAAGGGTCAACGTAGGGATGACTGGAATGATTCGATAATTTAGGTTTGGATTTTTTCTAAATTAATGCACTGTTGGCCAACTTGAGGGAAAGGAGTTACATAGGAATTTTGTCATTTCACACGAGCAGAGGTGCTCCATGAAATCAAGAGCACTACCAACGTCCTACAAGCAATCACCGTCACTACGGTAATTGCGAGGCGAAAATAAGTATGCACATTTCTCTCAACAAAAAACGAAGTAACCACATTATTCGTCGAGGTAGTCAACATTGTTACCCACTATCCAAGCCTTCTCAACTAACGCGCAAGCTTGGCACAAATTCCACTTAAGTAGCCCGAAACAACAGAGCGCCTATCCCGCTAGTCTTCAAACAATCTAGCCCAATATAATCCTCAGCCAACTTTCGACATCAAGAACTGGTGTCTATTGCTTGCAGCTTGACCAAACACAAACAGACGAATAGGAGGAATGGTAACAAGAGGCAGTACACTATTTAAACACGTCATGACACCTTCTTATGAGCAAGTATTGCAGCAATGAAGAATGGTCCTCAAAAGCCTTCTAGATGCAACCCTTCCCTTCCCTTCCCTTCCCTTCCCTTCGACCAATTGACTGATCTTACTCTTTTCAGAAGTCTCTCTCAAACATCCATTCAGCCGTATAGAATCCTACCAAGCGGATAGATCGAAGATATCAGCAACGTTCAGTCTCTGTGAGCAAACGATTCATTGTGAACAACTGAGCCTGCAGTCCATCACAAGCACGAACAGAGCATAATCTTCTAGGCATAGAGTGGTGCGCACTCCAGACCTGCAAGTGGACGGCTTGGGAGAAAATGGTGATCATATTTTGGATCGCCTAGCAATCGCGGCAGCACAAGCTATCACTCTTCATAGGCTATTCCCCCAGTCAGTCACTCGACCAGTCAACCACCCCACACGGATGCTAAGGTGGTGCAGGACCACCAAGTACATGGCCTGCCAATCCTACTGTCCTGCGAGTAAATGGCAGTCATGTGCTCAGCCACCGTCACCACAGCCACTTCCATGCTGGCCTGGGAGTAAACAAGCTGTCGCATCGCTGCTGGTTGTTTTTTCACACATCATTCTCAACGTAGATTAGCCGAAAGCCATGTGTAATCACTTGATGCTCAAAATAGGGAGTCCTCCCAAACGCTATGTTCTTTGGCATCACCAAAACCAAACAGTTTAGTCCAGTTAATTACATACGCTGCGGTTTGCCACCGTCTGCTACAACTTTTCAAATGCTATGGGAAAATGTTTAAAGGAAATCTGGCCTCCACTTCAGTCTTATAGCCGTGTTACATTCCGATCGCCTTCAACCAAAAGTAGCAGAAATCAAGGCGGAAACAACAAAGCATCACATAGCCATTGATGGATGCGCCTTACGTGCCATAACGGGTTCCATCAGCAACTGTGCAAACTTTCCCAACCAGCCGATGCATTATCAAGCATCCCACAATTGGTTACACCAAATGTGCAGATGACAAGCGAAGAAATGCTGTTTGTCTTTAACTACTCAAAATGACCACAGGCATTTAAAGCGACAAAATAGTTTACACAAGGTTGATACATTTTTGTAGCAGGTTATATCACAACCGCGGCATGAAATCGGAACCAGTGCAACTCCAAGTGATCACTTGAGAACTGGGAGGTCTACACAATGTCAGTCACTCGGTTTGGTTGCCTAAGCACGAGTTCGTTGTGCTATACAACCCCCATTTTCGACAAGCTAGCAGCAGTTCCGATAATTTAGAATCCTGGCCAACAAGGCCCACTAATTTGTGGAAGCGTAACCTAAGAGGAAAATGATCTTTCGGATGCCTCACAGACGCTGCGACGCAGCACCAGCAAAGGGAAACCTGAAGCTGCATCGAAGCATCTTCAGCCAACTTGAATAAATGAGCAACACCCAATGTTTAAGCTGAATTTAAAATGACTACCGACTGGCCAAGAGAGGTCAAATTTAATTCCATCAATGTATGCTATGGGAAATAGAAGCTTACAAATCAGACAAAGCAAGTCTCAAACTTCCTTTTCTCCCCTCCTGCAAGGCGTCGACGAGCAGCAAGAACCACATGCGTCCCAGGTTTAGTAACCTTTAGAGCCTGTGCAACCACATGCATCACCCCACCGATAGGCGACGGGGAAGCAGCAATGGTGGCAGAACCATCAGCTGTGGCGATTGCCCTCTCAGGTGCAGCAAAAACTACAACCATTTCGGTGGTAGCCTTGACCCATCACTCATTAATTGCGTCATGAATCCGCGCCACTTAAAACAAAAAGACTGCCCAAAATTGGCAATTTAGCAGGTGAGAGTTATCACTGCAACAAGGAATTAGATGAACTAGACGCACAGTGCGAGAGATGTCAAAGACGCGTTGGCTGTGAACCTCTGTACTTCGTCTGCGCAAATGCTGAGTGCGATACAGGCCAAGGAGACTGAACTTTCGAGGAGACCGCCAGCGATCTCCGGGTTCGTGCTCGCAACGACAGTGCTGCAGAGGCTGGAGGTGGTAGAGGGATGTGGATTCAACAATGCGGTGTCAATCACTGCCCTTGCCGCATCGCACTCCTTGTGAGCAAGAAAAGTTGGACCACAGTTAAGTGAAAATCAATGGCTAATGGAGGCGTTATAAGGAGGAAAGTGAGCAGACAATAAATACTTCACCATGACGTAACACAGAGTGGTCGCAAAATCAAAAGCAAGGACAACAACCATAACAACCAGCCCAAGATAATCATTTGCACGTTATGCACCATCAAGGAATCAACATCTGTCAGAGCAGTAATCGATTCACTTCCCTACTTCTCCACGATTTTCACAAGGCCGAGAGCATCCGAGTGTTGACATTGGAGTGTAGTAGCCTCGAATAAAGGTGAGTCAAACCAACAGCCCTGCACTCCATAAATGACAGTCGCAAAACTGTCAGCGGAGTGGTACTGGCAGTTTTTGAAGTGGTGTTGATTGATGTGCAGCCTAATTTCATTCCACTTCTCCTCGTTCATCGCACCGATTCAACTGTTATGCTGATGGTGCTGAACAATGTCATTCTTGCGAGTTGTCAATTACCTGGTCACGCGTTAATCCATTGTGGTCGAATGCCACATTACTATACCACAATGCTCTATTCAGTGCGTTTTAACATGGCGAAAATCTTGTCTGCGCTAACGCACTTCTTTCCCAAGGGAGGAAGCTACTTGCGTACCAAAAACACTAGAAGATTTATCATCAGTGACATTTTGCTGTTGTTTACCAAAATGACAAATCCACTTTGAAGCAAGTCACAAATACAAGATGCTGCAGCTCACAGTTTGCAAATGCGACTTTGTACTGCACGCCATTGCTCATGAATGCCACCTGATTTGCAGTGGGTTCCTTCTGCCACCACTACTACTGATTACTTGGTAGTAGGGGTAGGGCCATCGTGATCCGATGCACGTTCAGCTGCTGTGATCACAGAGAAAACTACCCTTTTGCAATTGGCACGAGGAGACACACTTCCATAAATTGGCACCTTTTGATGAGAAAGCAAAAGAGAGCAAATTTTATTGAAGTCATAGTAGGTCGTTGATATTCACATGCTGTTTGCCGAAATCACTCCCATTTTCTAGCCAAACGAAGTCTTGCTAGCAGGGAAATCATTGCCCCCTCACCAAATAACAAAGATAAAGAAAGTATTAACAAGCTATGGCAGGCAGAAACCCTGCTTCCAACATTATCACTTGCCCATGCCATCCCGTACAAACATACTTTGAATGTCAGATATGCCCAGTTCCACCAGGTCCACGCTATGCGCATTAACATTGAAACCAGACTATTTTGCAAATCATCCATACATAATGCACACCTCAAATGTACAAAGGGGCAAATGGTTCGAGGAAACCATTGATGAGGATGCCTACCATCTCGTGCCTGTCTGATCGGTTCGTGGTGCCAGTGAAGTGAGCTCAGCATGCTCTGCGCAATGAGTAGCCGAGAGGACTATGCAATCCTTCGCAATCGCGTATCATGCTTCAATAAAGCATTGGTACTTTCAGAAACGATGGGTGGATATCGAACGCAGGAAAATGTGGATTCATATGTACATAAGGTATGGGCAGATGGCTAAATAGATAGAGGGATAAAAAATAAGGGATGAATAGGCAATGGTCAACCAACAATCGCACCACGATATGAGGAACAGAATGTGAATTTGAGAATCAAAGTTAAGGGTGGAAATAATGCAGGCATGGGCCAGACTTTCCTGCTTATGAGCGAGATAACTGGGAAGCACTCCTGCAAATCCATAACATCCCATTCCATTACTATGGACCCACAGTCCTTGGTTAGAACCTAAAGCTTTAGATGTCTTGGAGACAGACACGCACACGGTGGATTCAATGGATTACATTCAACGAACCCTTAGACTGTCACTCATACAGACCTGGGAATAATCTCAAGGAAGAGTGCGGTGACTATTCCGCCCTCTAATTAACCTCGTCTACAGTTGAGGTCGGGACTAGCTAGTATCATGCATGTGTGATGACCGCAATTTCTCTCCCAAACCTCCAATCACACAGACACTGCGTGCCATCCATAAAGGTTCGATGTGAGCAACTGAAATGATTACCCGAGAAACAAATTTTGCCCCTATGCTTGCAAATGTTACATGTCAGTCGGTCGGTCAACCAATCAACCAGCCAGTTTCGACACATGCACTAATTCACTCCTTTCCATGTGCGTGTGACCACAAGGCACTGAAACATCACCAGCTGCTTGGTTGCACCCCACCATTTGAGGCGCAGACAAGGAGTTACGTCAATGAGCTACGTCAAATGACCTAATCCAACTATTTCCACCGATCACGACTATTCAGCCATACCTTTCCTGTAAACACCATGCCAAAAGAGACATCTGATGTTCGAAGTGTTCACTGGAAGAGGTGGATCGTTCAACCTGTGCGCAATGCCTCCCACTCGCCTTGACTCCAGTGACCACAACTTTTCCACACGGTTTGAAGGGGAGCACACTACTCTGAAAGGGTGAAATAATGCGGAGATACTACTGATTTGTTTCGAGTAGTACTTTTGTGAGCTGCTCACTGCTGCACGATCGATGGAGCTTGCCCCCAGCCGGCGCCAAGATGCAGAAAGTTTCCAGATTTCTTTCATTGCGTCCAAAGTGGGCATGGGGCCATTGGAAAAGCCAGTTTTTCCCAACTCACCTCCATCAAGGGTCATGGAATTCGCAACCGTCCAGTTCCACTCCCCATTACGGCAAAAAGCCTCCTCACCAATCACTTAAACATTTAACGAAGAGAAGTAAAAGTTGATTGCGACTCGACCATTGCCGCCTTTAATAAGAGATTCAGCATAACAGGATAGTGCGAAATCGAAACGCGTTCGCACCTCAGGGGCCACGAGCCCCATCAAACACGGGAATTACAAACACCGACAGCTCTTTGTCCACGTGGTGCATTCAAACAAACGGCTTATGAAAAGCGATTTTGAGTTCCTGTCAATTGCTATGCCTGTAAAAACATATGGCCAGTAAAGCGCTCAAAAACGGAAAAAAAATACTCCGCAAAACAAGTTGATATAACTAACATTTTTGTGAATGAGGGTCACTTATTTGTGGCATAAATGTGTTGTATTTGCATTAGTCAAGCAAATACTTGCAAAGAACTTCTAGGACGCGCGTTTCGGGGTACTTCTTCGATGGACTAAATGTGATTTCGTCATATTAGGTTATGCAGGATTGACGAATCATTCATTGAATTAAGTTGGTTATCTCACAAATCCTGTTACCAAACGAACAACGCCTTGCATACGAACATTGTTGACAGCCCGCAACACCAACTTCACTTGCATTCAGGCACAGCCCTCGGTGTTTGAAATGAAGCATATTAGTAAGAAAAGCAAAAGAAGCATTAAAAATCAAGTCCACTTGTCTTAAGCGTTCACAACTGCTTGTCTGATGCCTCAGGGTAACCGGTGAATCGTGCCAAAGTGCGCCAACATCAAGCGCAGCCTGTCTTCTCTCACTGCTAACCACCTTGCACGCGTTTATTTTATAGTCTCGGTTGGAGTACACTTCAACAAAAGTCACGAAAAGAGTGAATACATCGCTTCAGCGCCAATGTGGGTTCATGCAACGAATTCAGCTATGCCACCAACTAGCTGTCCTCCCTTTAACTCTACTCGTCGTCTTTGGTTCTGCCTTACTTTTTAAATTGTCAAATTCTGCTTTGTTATTTGTTTTAATTCCACGAAATGCACAACCTCATTTCATTTTTATTAGTTAATTCAAAAGGGCATAGCTCAGCCCCTAAGTAGTTCTAGCTGACACTTTGGCTCAGGGCTTCTCAGGCAAGGAAAATTGATTGAGTACAGAACAGAGAAGCCTGATTTATGCATTTAGCAATATTTTGTTGGAAATAGGGAGTTTTGTCCGCCTCGGGAGTTGTTAGCGCTATTTCAGGAAATGAGCACAGATTAAAGGTCTTTGGAAAATGGCTAAATTTACTAGGAAACGGATGGTCGATTTCATGATGAATGGCTAGAATTGTGGAAAATGGAGACTCTTCATTTCATCACAAGTTAACTACGTGCCAGTCTGACAATTCGTGTTCCTTTACAGGCACAATTAAAGATAGAAAAAGAAATATCGTCCCACCCCTACTTTAGTAAGATACCGAAATGTACATTTCGTGATATAAACAAACGAACACGAGAGCAGAGTTAGATGTATGAAGAGGTGGAGCAACACTAAAGGGAACCAATGGACCTGGAAGGAGGACAGTTAAGCGTTGGCATAGCTAAAATCACTGTTTGAATTTACATCGTCGCGGGAGCAATATTTTCACTCCTCTCGTGACTTCTGTTGAAGTGTGCTCCAACTGAGACCATAAAATGGGCTCGAGCACAGAGGCTAGCAGCGAGAGAGGACGGAAGGGCGAATTATGGAGGAATATGTTGAACCTTCTGATGCGATTCGCTGATTATCTCGTGACGTCTACAGTGCGTCAGCTGCTCCGCTTTCTGGTATGTTTCGTTAGAAGAAGCAGGAGCTGTGCTAGAATGCTAATGAAGACGGATGCTGTCTTGACCATGATGCAGCTAGCCACGAATGAGGCCAAGAACGTTAGTATATGAGGCGGTTGTTCTTTTGGTAACATGCTCAGCGACTTGCACCGTTGGCAGGGAGGCATGACAGAGGTATAGCCTCCATGATCGGTCATTCCAGAATCGGTCGTTTTTTACGACTAATGGATTTTAAAGGATCCACTTTCTTGCCCAAATCATATGGCCAGTTTTATTGGGCCTCGCGTGCCTTAACTCATTTTCATTTTTGCAACCAAATTCAACTTTTTTCTTTGGCTAAATTGCCTGACTGGAATGCCAAAATTCAGGATCGTTGTTGCCAGTCCACCATGAGGAGAGGGGACTCTGCCTTAAGAGTTCACATACGACACGCTATTTAGGGGCTCGAAATCATTTCACTCAATTTTCTGCCTTACTCTCTCAGTACAATTTCGATGGATTCCTCACTATCTACAAGATGGTCTTCTCTGCTAGAGACTTGAGAACGCCATCGTAGCAGTCAATAGAGAGAGGAGGTTTAATCGAATAAGTAGTTGCAAAAGTGCCCATGTGAGAGGGGTGTAATAGATTGCGAAACGCTTCAGAGTCATTCCTTTACATTAATTACCTTAATTTGTGCGTCTTCCATCTATTTGCATTCTAAAAACCAAATCGGCGCTTTATAACTTTTATTGAGGGAGGGAAAAGTTATTAATTAATTTTTATAGGTCGAAACTTTTTGGCCACTTCAGCAATTACTAGCTTTAACCCAGACATTAAGCACACGAGAGTTCCACCATTTTACTTCTTAATCCAGTCAACGCCCCTTGAAGGTGATCGGACGTGGCGTGGAGCGAGAGAGCTCCCACGCGCAGTCCGATTGGCTACCGCCTCCCCCACCGCCACGCGCATGCGCGCGTAAGCAGACCGGGTAGGGATGAATCAGAGAGTTAAACAAAGTTTTAGAGTGAAAGTTAAGGAGAGTTTGCGAGTAGAAGAATTTATTAAGGTAATCTTTTAAAATCGTGCACAAATTTCATATTTTGATATCCAGTATCAATAGTTTCATATTTCCGTAATTCCATCTGCCATCTCCGTCAAAGGTTCAGAGTCTGCTAAATTGGGGTTAATTGACAATTGCAGTAGCTCGGATCGACGCCTAGTTCCGATAATTTCTTAGATTGAGCTCTTGTATGTGGTATGCGTCCATGCTCGTCATAATTATGGAGAGCATTAATAATATCCTGTTGGGTTATATCGGTAGTTTTCTGGGCATAAATTTCTTCAGCTAAAAGTTCAGCGTCCTGTTTCAATTTTGCCAACTATTCTCCTCTTAATTGTCATAGTTCTCCGGTTAATTTATAATTCTGTTGACGTTGAAACCATGTTGCTGCTCTTTTGGGAACTTGCGCATGTGGATTGGCAGGCATTGGAATATTTGGCGGTGGTTTATATTGCACATATAAGTATATAAATATATATATATGGAACGGCATTTGTAGAATAATCATTTGATTATCTGGTCCTGAAGGTTGAAAAGTTTTGTTTTTATCTCTCATATACGATGCTGACCCATAATCACGTGGTAAGATATAAAGTTTATCAGCCTTGAATGTAGGCGGTTTGTAGAAGTAGCAAAGTGGAGGATTGGGAATACTAATTTCATGATGGTATTCTTCTGTAGGTCCAACAGTTTTTGAAATGGGCATATCCATGACATCCATGTTCGAAATGTAAAATCCACCGCGACATTGTATTGTTTTAAAGCATCTAATCCTGTTATTGGACGTACTCCATCAGGAAAACCATCTTTGCTAATGTCAATCAGCATATAGTTAGAATTGTCAATTTGAACTTTGTCCACGGATATTATTCCTCCGCTTGCTTGTAATCGGCTTATTTTAATGCGCGCTTTTCTAAATGAAATAAACGGATAGGACGAATTCCATTTAGGATTTAACATTGTTTCATTTTCTTGGAAATTATATTTATGGACAAATGGTTCTAAGAAGGCTGTATCTAGAACAAATGCAGCAGCTCTATTTTCCTGTGCTTCTTTTCAAATAAACCTAGTATTGTTACCATATAACGATTTCGGAAAGTCACAGCATGTCCTGCGTTACCAAGTGTTAACAATTTTCCAAATGGAATCGATGGAGTAGACAGCAGCGGTTTCATTTTCTATTCCTCCAACGGCTTTCGCATCTCTTGTTTCCTGAGCTAAAACTTTTTCTTCGGGCACTGGTCTGTCCTTATCGTCATTAGCCATTTCTACTTACGTAGATAGAAAAAATGAACCACAAGTTTATAGACGGCATTTATTTAAACAAATCCGAATTTTTTAAATAATGCCAATAAATGACATGCACATAAGTGCGTTGGCGGCTCCTCTATACTGCAAATTACGAGGTAGGAGGATGTTTGATACGTAAAATTATGCTGCACAGTTCTTGTACGCCAAGCTCCTAGATCTTCATTTGCAGTGATAATAGTAGGTATTCTTTCGAGCCATTGCTTGGCACCATACTTAACGTCGATTTCCCTATCAGTGCCTCCTAACAAGACCTTAAAATCGTCTTTTTTGCCATTGTAATTCGTGGTTCTTCCATCTGAGCAAATGTAATAAATTATCGAATTGGAAGGAGCTTTGATCTCCTCGTCGTGTAATAGTTGCAACCCAAAAGTCTTATTGAGGATAAGTAAAATGCTTAACCTTAGAGGTGCTGTGATTATTCCTGCTAAAAGTGATTTACTCCTATTGGTCATACCATACAAGCATAGTGCATTCACTTTGTCTCACTTACAATCCATGATATCGATTACATCTTGTAGGAATCTTGATGTAGATACGTTGTTATATAATAACATTTTTTCGAGCCATTGACAACCACTCTCCAATGTTTGTGTTGGATTTTTGCATTTGCGCTTCAATACATGGAGGTTTTTAAGATAATTTCTACGTCGTTCTTCTTGCAGCAATTCTTCATTGCGAAAATGGATGTATTTCTTGACCGTTTCATACCAATTCGTACCCACTAGAGCATTCATTTCCACGGCTTTATCGGCACCAAATTTTTGGAAAGTTTCTTCTGGATGGGTTATACCACGTCTCCATATTTCATTCCGAAGATCTGCATAGTTAGACTTCCTGTTACCAATCTTCAATTGACTTCTTCGATTAATATGTTCTCGTCGATTTTCAGATTTAGTACAGCATTATCTGATTGTAATGCTGGCATATCATTGAC
The DNA here is from genome assembly GCA_001923025.3 of Taenia multiceps. Lineage (NCBI taxonomy): Eukaryota > Metazoa > Platyhelminthes > Cestoda > Cyclophyllidea > Taeniidae > Taenia > Taenia multiceps. Next base: position 26,763,990 of record CM010313.2, on the reverse strand, counting down.
AATGCAACATATGTCTTCCGATTCATTTCCAGCCAAAACGAGAGCTCCCCTGCCTTTCATATATTGGAGCATGCGAATTGGATTGCCAACATTTTGTTTCGATAATCTTTGTGAATACCATTGGGAAATGGGCATACCGAAGTCTGCGGCGATTCTATCAAACCTCTTACTTGAATTAGTATATGAAAAAAAGAACATGAATGTGCTCATCATGTATAACATATATATATGATGCCTTTTTTGGCAATTTCTGCCTATACTTTATAATTGCTGTGCAGTAATGAATTCCTCGAGAATCAAAACTCAAATTCTTCTCTGGGGAATCGCCGAGCTTGAAATATTATGTTTCGAACCAAGCTGAAGATAGTAATTTGGTATTTTAATTATTCCCAGAAAATATCTGATCTTCCCTTCCCTCGACCAAATCGTTCAATCTGGAGGTGCTTTCCAAGTCATTTTAGCCATTGCTTGGTGCCATATTTAACGTCGATTTCCATGTCTGTGCCGCCAAGTAATAATTAGAAATCATCTTTCGTGGTCATTGTTATACGAGGTTCTTCCATAAGTGCTGCAGTTTTATGTAGCAAATTATCGAATTTAAATGTACTTGGGCCTCCTTGGCAAGTAATGGTTGCAACCTAACGTATTACTTATAATAAATAGTTATTTGCCCGAAGAGGAGCCATAATAAGACTTGCCAAAGAGACTTTCCAGTATTAGTCAATCCATATAGACATAAGGTGTTGACTTTGTCTCGTCTGCAATCCATTACATCAATGACATCTTGTAAAAATCGAGAAACTGATATGTTATTGTATAATAGCACTTTCTCGAGCCATTGGCAACCGCTTTCTAATGTTTTCTTCTCCGCTGGGTCTTGGCATTTGTGTTTTAAAATATGTAAATTTTCAATATAATTTCGACGTTTTACTTCTTGCAGAAGTTCTTCATTGCCAAAACGAATGTATTTTTTCGCCATTTCGTACCATTTCATGCCCACAAGCGCGTTCATTTCAACTGCTTCATCAGCAGTGAATTTCTAAAAACATATTCAGGACGTTAAACTTTCTATCGCCAATTTTTAATTGCATTTAATCGCTGACTTGTTCTCTTTGATTTCCTAAATGATTGCAACAATCTTCACTTTGCAATGAAGGTTTGCTACTTACTATTCGATACAAATCCTGTAATTCGTTTCCAACCAAGACCAATTCTCCTCTACCCTTCATACATTGCAAAATACGAATCGGATTGTTAACAATCTGCTTCGATAGTCTTTGGCTGTACCATTCCGACATTGGAACTCCAAAATCTGATGCTATCCTATCGACTTTTCTGCTTGAGTTGGTATAGGATGAAGAAAACAGTGTGTGAACATGATTATCATAATTTTACGTATATGCATGAAGTCTTCTTGAGTAATATTTGCCAATATTTATAATTGTGGTATAGCAGTGAATTTCTCGAGAATTAAACTCTCGACATTTTCCTTGGGAAACCGCCAAATTTGATTTACGATATTGCAAAGCCGGACTAAAAATAATATTAAATTATGACATTATTACCCAAAAGGTATCTGACCTTACGTTCCTTTGACCAGGTCTGCCAATATGAAGGTGCTCTCCAAGTCTTCCGCATCGATTTCATCGAGCAAGTTTTCAACGCCGGGTCTACGTTCAATAGAGCTTCGTCCATTTTTGAATATGTCTTCTTCCGAACGGGGCATAGATAGAAATACCATGAACGTATTCTTTTATTTGTACTCGACGGAAAGACTAATGCAACTAAATAATGCAATTGGATATATATTGGATATATATATTAATATATATGCATACATATTTATATAATGCTGCTGTCTTCAAAGGAACTTTGTCAATTTAATCATCTCATCCTCGCTAATGATGGAAATCATTGTCTGTTCGGAACTCTAAATGATTTTTCTGCCAATAAAGAAATGTGCTGGAAGTCATGCAGAAAGCACTAATTTTACCAAATATATTTATGCTTGTCTTTGCCGGCTGTTCATGCAAACAGCACTCATTAAATTCTTTTCAGCATGCTTCTGCAGCACTTTGACGGCGGGAGGAGCAAATTGACTCTTTATGGCGCTTTCTGTTTAGGTCCACTCAAGGCAAAGTCAATAGAATTGCGCAGTTTTGTGTTGTAGCATGTCAGATGAAGAATGTATGCAGCGAATAGGCGCATCAGGCATTGTACGTTTTAATTGAGCTCCAATGCTCGAAAAATTGATTGCACGTAATGGATGCTAAAATGCATGGTTGTACAGCTATAAGATGACCAAATAAAAGAAGAGTTATGCCCAAAAAGAAGGCATTTTAGTGGGATGAGATGCACCTGACTGCTGTGGCTGCATGATCCATCCTATAGACAATTTGCACTTCCTCCAAGAAGATTATACAATCATCTTTGAGTCTCTACCAATGCAGAGAGGGAGTAATCAAGCAAGACGGATTGTCTCGTGGAAATCCCTTAGAGCCTTGGTAGCTTTATAGCTCTCGCTGACTGCTACATTAGTAAATTGGTGACCGTGGTGTAGCACCGCTAATGGTAACTTGCATAACTGCCTCAGTTTGTTAGAACCGGGTGCCCACAATGCGATTTTAAGATGAATAGAGTGTGACCGTGTTAGGGTTCTGCGTCAGACGAGAGACAATGCACGTGATCGTATTTCTATTACATTTGATGGTGGTGATATGCAGTTTTGCTTTCGTTTTGAGCGTTTGGTTGAGTAGTTAAGCTGATAATGGTTCAAGGAAGCCATTTAATCACCACTTTGGAAAAGGATACGATCATCGAGTTGCTGCACTATTTTCGCTTAGTCATGGAGGGAAGTCCGTCATACTGTGCTCACTGCCTGATAGACCGCAGTCATAAGTGCTCATATCTATGTTGCAAGTTTGTCTAATGCCTTCTTTTGGTCGCAAACCGTACTCTAGGATGTTTGTGGTTGCCACTTTCGTGTCTTGTAAACACATCTCAAGGCGCTTTCATTGCACGGCTCATGAGCAAGTTGGACAGTGAGCCGTCCGTTAATGTAGGGACTGTAGCCCTTCGAGTCATAAAAGATTGACCCAAACCTGAATTCTATTTTCTAGACATGCATTCTTAGTGAATGCTTTTAGCAGCCTGATTTAAGTGCAAACCGATCATTCAATTTGTCCTTTGCTTATGTTGTTTAGACTACGGTCCTATCCTTGGAATACTGTAGGATCTGTATAATTCATTGAACAGAATTTCAGGCCTTGGCCTCTATGAGCCAATTCAGGCGATTGTTTCAGCACTTTTTATCCTCACTCATCCTGCCCAGGTTATTGTTGTGGTTGATAAGAAGCCCATGATATCAGTACCTACTTTCCTCCAGAAATTCTACAAGCATAAGTTTAAGTGGTAAAATCGTCATGAGGTTTGGTCTTTTGAAGCTGCTCTAAGTGGCACAGTTTCGATAGAAGTGAGGAAAGTCTTGGGAACGTGAAAGTTACCTCTACCTTGTGTGCGAGACTTTGAGCCTCTTTATGGCTCCACTTGACTCACTTGCTCTTGTAATCCTTAAAGAACTATTTGCACCAATAATCCTGGATCACTAGGTGCTTTATTTACTCATCGCGTTCGTGCTGTGAGGTGTCCCTCTAGAAGGAGGTGTAAATCTTTTCGTCAAATCCGACTGGCTACCTCTTTCGACAAGGTCTTCTCTTTTATTGCTAATTTCTTCCTCATTTTTGCTCAATACTCATCGCGTTTCTACCCCTCAATACTTCCATCGCAGCAATACACCTACGACTTCATTCCAAAACTAGTCATATCCATTGAGAATCGAGTTTCATGAACTCTCCGACTGACACTACAGAGGTATCCAACGGGATGTCATGAATGAGGTTGCTTGGAAGTCAATCCAGCAGTAGGATTAGTGTAGCAAGGTCGTCGGCAAGAGCCAATAACTCACTCAAAATTGGGCAAAGAAACTAAGCATCTCAGAAATGCAGTTACTCAGGTCGCTTCTACGGAGAATGGCACAGACCTCAAGCAATGGTATCCATATGTGCCATTGGTGTGGTTTGACTACCTGCAGACATTTGAATCTGGTAACCCAAACAATTAAAATGCAATGAAAGAAGTTATGATGCTTACCTGTCTCATGCCTTGGTTATGATTTGCAATAGCTCCAATGACAATTAGGTCACTAATATGCAAAAAATGTCCCTATTCATACCGAGTTGATTTGCACGCTCAGACAACCAGCCACTCCCATATTTGTTAACTGGTGGAGTGGAGTGGGAATCCAATAATAAGTGGCTTGCTGTAGATGAGATGAGCAGTGGTCAAGCACAAATTATAAGCAGGTTGGCAGGCTTTAGATCGGAGCTAGTGTGCATATGAGTAAATATTTCTAAAGGCTAATGAAACATAGCAGGCTTAACAGAACTCGAAAGCGTCCAGCTTCTTCAGTTGCTCGTGTAGTTCTTAAGAAACTGGTCGCATTAGTTGCCCCCGGCTACTGGGTATTTAAAAAACCCAGCACCTTCGTATTATTATGAGAGGATACTAGGAGGCCCCTGGTTACCAGTGCTTTGTCGAATCCGATGCCTTGCCCACTCCCCAACTTCTGTCCAGTGGACTCATTCAAGGATTAGGACACGATTGCTTTGTGAGACAGAGCAGAATTCAGAACTATGCGCCTCTAGAATGCGTTGGATATTCGTGCTATCGTGCAATCAATTAGTCGATTTCCCTTGATGAAACTTCTTCAAAAGCTCTGGAAACTGGTGCATTACTCAGTCATCTATACTTGACAAAGATGCCTTCTAAGTGAGCTAGTATTCACCTGAGCAACAAATTCGACTTATTATCATGAATGCACGTAAAGAAGTCTTTGTCTGTTGGCTGTGTGGTTAGATTTGTCCATGTGCATTTTATCACGACACGAGAGGTATTAGTGGAAGATTACATGAATTGTGGTGTTCATCGAGCCAAAAATATGCAGTTCTTGTTAGTAGGGAGATAATCTGAAGAGGTTGTCAGCATACGTAATTGATAAGACAGCCTTGCCTCAAGATTCTTGCCAAATCAAAATAATGGCTGGCTTTAGTGAAGGGCGCCTTAAATAGGTG
>CM010313.2:26712325-26758761 GCA_001923025.3 Taenia multiceps | reverse complement strand
CATACACGTACGCTTGTCCATTCCCTAATCAGTGAGTCAGTGTCAGACCAGATCTGAGAACCTGACAGAAATCTCACGAGTGAGTTAGATACCTCAAGCAATTTTTAGAGTAAACTCTTAATAATGATGTCTTTTTTGTTTTCAAGCTTATGCTACTTATACTCTTACAATTCTGACCTTTGGATAATGGAGAAGAACCGGAAGGTCTAAAGAGCTACCTGTCAGTTGTAGTTTGTCTTATACCTCCGTAGATCCACCATAACTCTTATCATACCGTAGCCAAGGAACGAAAGTCTTGGAGTAATCGATACTATGCGATCATAATTGCATGAGTAGAAAGAACTCAAATGCTGCACATGTTTTTTGGCCTAAAATACCACGAATGGGCCAGGAATGGCTTGCGTTGCCATTAGCAGTGATTGTGTCCCTCAAATTACCTACGAGGATACCATAGCAATGGAAAACATGAAATGAAAAGAGAACAGTTATCTCATGCAGTAAATTTCACCTAAATGCTGTCACAGTGATCCCGTTTATAAGAAATAGCTTGGAGGAGTTGTGGCAACATCGTTAGACCAAATAGCCATTGTTCCATGGGCGATACTTGCAGTTCTTTGTCGGGCAACTGCCAAATCACGTGTCCTCTACACACATTTTGGAACAGGTGCCATAAATGGCGGATTGTGTGCAATACGTGGGTCAAAATCAGATGACACGTTAGCGATGCAGACTCTCCGTGACTTTTGAAGGTACTGGAGCTTAAAGATGGCAACTGAAAATTGAATCTATCGTGATGAAGTTAAAATTAGTGATAGTAACGGAGGTAACTCACGCCAAGCACCTATTCAGATGTTCAAGTTAATCAATTTTATAAATTTGCGCATGCGCCTATTTTTTACAGTTGAAATTTGTTTATTTTTATTGACTTTACCATTGCTATTATCGCCACTATGGGTTTGCATTATTCTTAACAGTGAATGCCCATTTGCTATTCAGCGGCCTGATAACTTCTTTTGACTTCGTTATGTGCTCCACTTATGGGCTAGCTTTTCAACTTATTTTAAACTTTCGAACGCTTCGGCATGCATGCGCTGGTTTTTCAAACGTTAGTTTTACTAAACTGTGGCTCATCAACGCCTTTAAACTAATTTTGGACATCTGGGCCTGTTTTTGCAGCCGTTCGCCTTGTGAAGGATGTCAAACGCGGAATCGTGTGGTGAAGAAAATGGCTTCCTGGGTGAGATCCTAAACGTACCTCAGCTTTGCTTGCCCACAAATTCTTTTGCATATGTGCACCCACTATCGAATTTATATTTTTTTGACGCTAACACCTTAATACTTGGTTTTTGTTCAGATCATGATGACGAATTCGTTGTGCCTCACATGGAAATCGACTGTGCACTGAACTCGAATGCCTACATGCGAGTACTGGAGGATCCGTTCACGTATCTTGAAAATTGGGACGCTTTGAATGTTAGAGCACAAGCGGCAGCCGCGGAGGCCTTCTTCGGTGAAGCTCAAGATATCAGGCCGCTCATACTCTGGTGAAGGAATCTGGGTGATGCCTGCTATAACAAATATAGTTCATTCAACCCCTGAATTCTGTGCTTCTGCTCGGAATCAGCGAATTCCGATTAATAACAGCTACAGAAATAACAACAGTTGATCATTTGTATAGGCAGCCTTTTATTCTCTGTTATTAATTCATTTTCTTAATAAGCTTTTGTTTGTGATATTCGATCAATGAGGAGCAATAATAGGAAGTCGTTACTGTTTTGCACTTCATTTTGTTACTCGTAAAATTTGCCTAGCACTACTTCATTTAATTTGATTCGGTTTTCAACGAGAAATTGAAAAAATTAAGCAAAAGAGGATTTGCTTACTTTTCTATTTTGGTCAGAGAGTTGCAACTTCTGCAGTCCGAATCTTATCTGTTGTCACTTTGTTTCAAAAATATTACCTTCTTTCTTTCATACATAAACCACCCGGCTTGATGAGTGTATGCGACCTTTATGCGCCACTAGTTTCGCGAAATCAGTTCGATCCATTTCACATCATCAAAGGTTGCACGGTACCTAATGATTCGGATCGTGACGAATCACCTCCACATGTAAACCTAAGACTGTACTCTGCATGCTTACCGCTCTTGTCATTGGATCTACTTAGGTTCCTTAATCGTTAGCAGGAACACGTAAAAACCACCAGCTTTCGAAAACCGACTCCTTGCTCATTAGGATGGAAATCGACTAACATCTGCAAAGTCCTTGCAATAGCGGACTAGAGCGCTTTAAAATTTATGATAATCAATGTCTTTAAGGGTTAACCATGTGTACATGTGCAACCCTCGTAGACTTTGCTTAATTTAACACTTCCTGGATGCATAGTTACTACAGTGCTTATGGCTACTTAGTTTAAAAGCACTCAAATTGAATAGCTGAAAGTGATCTGACCATCATCGACATCACATTTTGGTCACCGTGATGCCACTATCAGAAAAATATCCTTTTGATCGGATCTTGGCTACTCTTCGTCAGTTAAGTCCTGTTCATTTTCATAACTTAAGCATGGAAATTGGATAATTACCATACGAGAAAGTAGTGGCATAGCAATGTTATCCAAAAAGCATCATATCCGTCCAAGTCGTTTTATTTCAAATGAGACCATAATTCTGTTATTAAATGATAATGCTAATGATCACACTTACACTAAAACAGAATTTTTATCCATGGCTTTGTATCTGATCAGGAGCACTTTGTTAGCTTGGTAATTCTATTGTGTACCTTGGGGATTATTATCGGACTTGCTAAGACAAACCAGCCAGAATTGGTGCAAAAAGCACTTTACTGCAATTAAATGCACATATGGCTCAGTCATGTGCACAGCCTCTTAATTGATGCTGGCTGGCTGTCTGGACTGTTCTAGATTCTTCTAGGAAATATTTCGTAACGGTCCCATTTAAAATGCCTGGAATAGTTAGTAAGTTTTAGATGCTGGCGTCTGAGGCACCACCATCACCAATTTCTATGAAGAGGATCCAGCTAATAGATAGTGAATTCACTACTTATCATTCCACCACAAGTGACTTATTCAGCCTCGTGTTGATAAGGATCGCAGCAACTAATGTTTAACATGTTCCAAAGGAATCTGAGGTGGGTACAGGATCATCGGCAAGAGTTTTCATAGGGTCCATTTCATAGATTTGGGCCTAAATCGCCGCCTAAAAATATCATTCATTTGAAAATACAATCTGCATGTCTCCAAAGAAGATTGGTCTATGCACAGTCATTGAGAACATGCACTGACCACTTGTTCGGTAACTGCTAAGTTTAGCAGTTGGTGATTCCTGACAAATTGTCTCTTTCTACTACGTAATCCATCCGGTATCTACGCTTGGAAAAGGGAAGAAGCGCATAGGATTGTGATGTTGGACCTGCTTTAGCGTAAATAAGATTTAATGAAGTGATTTGATTTGTGCCATCTGATATTAACTGGCTCTAGAGGCATTATAAATGGGAGATGGTGAAGGCCATGGGTAGAGCAGGTGGCAGTGACGCCTACCCAGCTAAGCTAAGTGATAAGTCTGCTGCCACACTGCAGTGGAGAATGGCCGTGTGGAAAGCACCTACTCCTACTGTGATGCAAACTACATTTATAGTCTCTTTTCCGACGGGAAGGCCTGTGATTTAATAATGTGAACTGTTTGTGTCGAAGTTTGTATGAAGCTACTGTTGTAAGCAATGCAAAATCAGGTAATAATAATGCGTGAAAAAAATTCAGATGCGAACAGAGGCAGATGACGATGAATAGTAAAGGAGACTTAATTAGATGATCCAGGAACCTACTGCTATTAAAAGTCGCTAGCACACACTGACCGCGTGACAGAGGTAGATCTGACCTTACCATAGTGTCTACATAGTGGTTTCCTTGTGCTGACAAATTTAAAAACAAGTAATTCCTACTCTACTTGGTTTTCTTTGTCAGATGGTAAAAGGCAAAATAAGCTGGCGTGATAGTACAAATCCTTGTCACACAGTGACAAGCAACTCATCGATAGTATCGGCATTGGTTACTGTTACCGCATGATCAGACAGCAACCCACTTGCTAAGAAACCGATTTGCTAATAAAGGTTGTGTTGAGCAAATACAATGATGCTTTAAGAAACGATCACTTGAAACCTGTAGGATATAGATTTGTTTTGGTGAGTCGACTTTGGTGAAGCTTGCTCTTAACTGCAACAGTGAAAATAATATAAGGGTTTTACTTCGTGGAAGCATAAATGATTCTCGATGGAATGGGAGAAGCAATAAGACGTGTGAAGGCCAGCATTGATTGCGGGTTGCCTTGCCCATCTACGCACTAGTGCCAAATTTATCCCAAGCTAGTGTGCTGAGTAGTCTCGTCTGCCAAACTTTTAAGTTAGTTCTACGGGCTAACGGATGACATAAGTACGAACCTGAAACTTGCGTGTTGTGCTAGGTCAAATATTATAGGGTGTGCAATTTTCGCAGGTAAATAATGTTTGCTATTTTCCGTAAAATAATGGATGCCTTCATGGGAATCCCTCATGTCTTCTCACACAGAAACAAGTGCATTTAAATAGTGCAGGAGCAGTTGCTGCCAGGAGTAGCGGCACATTCAGAAATACCAAACTAAGATGGGCTAGGGAAGTGGCATGTGACAGTCAAGAGCATCAACCAGTGCACATAGGGGCTTTCCAAATGTATTTGTCTTTCACTTACTTTATTCTATCCAACAGGTAATGCGAAATAGCTGCATTTGCGAAAAGTTATGCAATCATTTAAGATGAAGTCAGCGAACACTTCATTTAAAACTGTCTCCTCTTTTATTTTGGTACGAACAAAAAGCACGATGACTCATATGAAGTCAACCAACATACAGGCACATCTAGGTCATGGCTACTCGGTTTACGTCCTTAGTAGAGGGTATCGCAGACCTCATACCACCTGCGTTATTGCGAATCAATGCCATGGTTTGGCCCCTCCCACCACCTGATTGCCTTTGTTTGTTGATGATACAGATCCTCACAGATTCTTGATTTCAGAGTACTAAATAATGCATGTACAAAGTGGATGCATAATATACTGTGTTGCTTAAGAAAACGAATAAGTGGCTTGCACTGCATTAGTGATACCTCATTTCCAAACCTAAAAAATCATGTGTGAATTGATATGGAAGCTGCAGTACAGGTACAACCAGTCATCAGTGAAGTTCAGATGTGCAGTTCAATTTAAGCGGAGCATCATTAATGACCCAGAAGAAGTAGTCCACTCTTGTTACGCCCGCCATTTCGACAATTTGCTACTCGCAAGTGGCCACAATCAGTTCCTATTTGTTTGACCAGTTAAAAGGAAAGGCTTATGTGATCTAAATTCCTATCCTAAATGGATCAGAACTGCTAAAAGGCTTGATTGCGATGTAGCCTAGAAAATATTCCTTTTGTCAGTATTTCAATTCAAACACACAGGTTACAAGCCCAACATCTTTCCAAAGCAATGGTTTGGCACTAATGGATGATGGTGTCTCACAACTAAGTAGTAAATAGTCAAATATATATGGTTACATGCATAAATATGTTTGTGTGGGGTGAGGAAAGTAGTTTTGTGCCTTTATAGCACCTGTCATAAACCTCATTGAAAGGGAATGCTAATTCTCTCCTTGTGGCAAACCTGTCACACATTTATGTACGTGACATAGTCTCAGAGACGTAGAAGTAACATGCAGATGCCTGAAGTTATAGGCCATGACTGTGGTTGTGTAATCATTGTTCGGTCATCTGCCACCGCAACCGATAGCGCGCTTTGTTATCTTTGTCCAATCGGTTGATCCATGTGTTGCAATACAGTTAGTGTGACAGCAGCGCAATGTGTGAATTTATAAAATGAACACCTTTGTGGGATCGGTATCATCCAAATGCCTTAATCTTTTGTTTTACTTGTTTAAAGCATGTATCTTAGCGACATGGGTGCGGAAGGATGGCAAGGCGTCTTAGTGGCACCAAAAAATCTAGGCCTATTTTTAAGCTAAATCCACATCTGTATTAATGCTACGAATGCATATTCAAATGTTTTAGAAAGTTAAGAATTTAAAAAGTTATTATTTTGTGGTCGTAGGACTATTTTTGGCTTGTAAACCTAATAATAACTATGAAGCTAGTGCTCAAACGACAATCACTGACATTAGGTGTGGAACCATATCTTATCTTTCATTCTCACCAGGAATGTGTTCATCTTGCGTCAAATAAATTTGATGCACATTGCTACTCGTCTTCTTAACAGATCTTTAAGCACCAATTATCCATGTGGAGGATAAATGCAGCGAAATTTAGTCTGGGGTGTTGATATGAATAACAAAATAATCTTTTGTTGACTTAAGGTCACCAGTAGACGTAAATTGTCGGTTTCTCGAGGGCACGAGGCAGTACAATTCACTTTATTGATGTGGGATGTGATGATCTCACGAAATACTTCAAAAAACCGATTTTTCCACTCTTTCGAAGTCCCTCATGAGTGTTTTTAAACCAAGCATATTTTGATTCTGAGATTAGCAACTCGTTTTGAGTGTTCCAAGACCGCGTCCTAAGCTAATTTTCAGGGCAATGATGATCTGCGCAAAGGTTGTCTTGTCATTTTTCTATCTGTGAAGTTTATTTGACAGCTTAAAGGCACTGCAATGATCATCATTCATATTGCAAAAGGCTAGGACACTGTTAACCTTGTTGTTTCTAAGTTCATAGCGCATTCTTAGAATTAGCGTAAAGGCAGTGGACTCATGTGCGGTGGTGAGAAAATGGAATTAATGTTTTATTAACGCAACGCATTCACTCATACGAAATCATTTGACTTGTGCACATCGTATATTTTATTGGCCTCGAGGTTTGTCCGACAATCTACATTTCTTTTCTACGTAGAGTTGGACTCATTTTTGGTGATGAACAAACCACAGCCTTAGCAGTAGACTATATGCATTTAATTAACCCGTTTTATCCCAATCACGACTGTCGCATGCAAAGCCCAGCGCAAAATTGGATTCTTGAGATAGTTGTCGGATTCTCATTCAAAGACTGATAAAATAGATGGAACTCATATGGCAAACTGCTGCGCATGTCTTCTAATGTTCTTCACTGTTGAACAGTGCTTGTTCTGCACAAAAACCACTACAAATATAAATTATTATGGATGCTGTGTCTGTGCGCATTAAGCTGTGGTAACCACCAAACCTCGAGAATCCGAGCATGGGAAGCGTCGAAAATGCATGTATTTATGGTCGTCAAAATGAACAGATGAATCATGATTATAAGAGTTAATTTCTTTTTTACAATTTTGAACGTCGCATTAAGCAACTCAGTCGGATAGATGCTAAACTGGCGCATGGCTAATGTAGTTTTCATGCCGATGAAATAGCTATTGTGCTGCTAGTTGCAGGAGCTCGTACTCACAATGGTTTGGGCTGTGCTCATCAAACCTAAAGGATTAAGGAAATATTAATCCCAGGTATGCAGACGCAACTTCGTCTGCATTAGCAAGATGCCTACAATAAACAGCCAAACAAGAGTCGAGCACGTGAAGCAGTCTCAGAGACAATAGCAAGCCAATTTGATAGTCGAGATCAATGGATCTAAAGGACGTTACTGCTTATATTCATGCATCGCTTTCGTTATTTCTTTGCAAGGAACGCCTTGCAATTGCCGTCATCATGTCCACTGCACAGAGTTGGAAAGCATGGGGCAAAGTTGGCCGACAAAATATGGAGTAGCATATTGCAGCAAAGGGAAATGTCAAAGACGGTTGGTAGACATTCAGTAAAATGCATGGAGAATGGAGGTCTATGAGAGCTATTTGATTGGCGCTGACATGGTGTAAAATGATAGATGAACCGCTGTAATTAAAAATTCCAGACCGCAATTCTCTCCTTATTTCGGTGGGTTGATCATGCAAGAGGCATCCGCGAAAACCAAGCTAAGGAGCGTGTACACCAATATCAATTAGGGGAGAGGTGGTGGCCAACCTTGAATCTTGGGAAACATTTTTGGTTACGATTCCGAATTGCCTCTATTCTTATGGCAAATAGTCTTGGCATTTCAGAAATCCCACCGATTTATGGTCAAAATCAATTTTAAATTGCAACCGTTCACTTTAATCTTAAGGTCAGCAAAGACCCCAACGCAGATAAGAGGCTTGTCACCACCGCTACTCATTTGACTCCCGAAGTTTTTATGTTGTAACCTCTCAGGGATGTAAACATGATTTGACGAAAATAAAGCATTTAACATGTAATTGCTTTCATTGAGTTACATAACTTGAAGAAGATACGGATATCATCAATTTTTGCTATAAATCATATGTGTTTTGGTAATTATCTGTCAATCACAGCAGCTGAGTTTTAATTTGCGCAAGCGCTTGGTTTGCACCAAGTCGTGTATTGGTTGCGCACCTGCATTTAGGGTTAATTTGATAAAGGACTGCCCTATTCCGACAACATCTCCTGCTAGCCTACGTAATATTCATCCCATTTGCCTGATTAAACGGAAATCGCTTTGCTTTGCATCCTGAAAGTAAAAGCCATCGGCCGTTAATCAATTCAAACAATGCTTTTGTAACTATTAAAAAATGCTAATAACGGCAGCAAAGCAAATCTTTTATCTGATCTAGGCCGTATGTTGGAAGAACGGAGGAATGAGGCTAGTGAACGGATAGACCGAGTGGTTATGCAACCCTTGAAAACTGTGTAAATTTAGATAAGATGAAGGCAAATACGTAGATAATTGTGGGAAAACAACGAAGCAGACCGGCATTTAATCGTCTGCATATAACCATACAAACTCTACCATCTGCAGTTTTACCTGGGTCTAAGATGCCTGCGTTGGTGAAGTGGTGAGCGCGCTTGCGACTAGCGAACCTCGTTGTTCCAAACGTGAGCGCATAAGTTCTGACTTTTGGCGATTTTGACTCTACTATTGTAGAAATAAACAACCATTTTAACCGTAGAGTGTTTTGCTTGGCTTTTGTGCGACCGCTAGGTGCAGCATCAAGATTTAGATGCGTCAGATTTTAAGGACCCGTAAGATGATACAACCCTGGGATATCAAGCTAGCAACACACCTCTTAATTTTTTTCACGAATTTAAATGCTTTTGTTGTTTAGATTGCACAGAGAGAAATAGCAACATGCTAATCTCTATGCTCCGCCCCACTTATTTCTGCAGCATTCCAGCTACCATGATACTGCTGCGACGTTTGGCAGTCTAGCGTTGCATAAAAAGAGACCAGGTTATAATGCTCATGAAGTCGACCAAGATTGAAGTCTGTTGCTCCTCAACAATGCTCTTGAACGCTGTTCGGTGTCATTTTACAGTTGGTAACTTCAAGAAAAGAAAAATAATTAGGTTTAATATAAGAGTGCCAACAAAGTCCGTCACACTCCTCCAAGTAAAGTCCAACAAGTGCCCTTCCTTTCCTTATCAAATTCAGGTGCCTGGCATTAACGGATGCGATGTGGATCGAATAGCAGTAGTAGTGCCTGCATCACATGGCCCCACAACACGAGGTTGGTTTTGAGCCTTTGCTTCAGCCCACTTTGATCAAATTGTAAAGCTTGCATAATTTGCACAAAGGTGAGCTGCACCGACACAAGACTTACACGTTGAAAGACATACCTCGAAGGCATCAAACGCTCAGTTCAATTATGCATGTCACTCTCTATCAATACACCTTTCGGTGTCAGTCCATGAAACATTTTTTCAAATAATCGTGCTGTACTACTTGCATCTTGTCAATAGCAAGCAGTCAGAGCAGCATGGTCGTGTGGCAGGAGGATGGACGGCGGAGGAGAAGCACACGCTACCGCAAATAAGCTGCTACTCCGCCTCTGATTTAGCATCAACATAACGCTAGTGGGATTCGGCATCATCATGCCCCATAAGTCATTTAGCATTTAGTAAGTGTGCTTCTAGTTGCGATGAGCAGCGATTGCAAAAGAATGTATTTGTCCCACGGTGCAGAAGATGAAGTAACCGAATGCATCTATTAAAACTAAAATTGAAACTGCGTTAGGTATAATCTGGTTAAACAGATGATGCGGTTGGAGGGCACTTGCACTGATCGTTGGAGCGGTGCCACTTTACCGACTAGAGGCTGCCGATAAAATGCTCACTAGTAGAGTAGTGCTTTGCGGAATTTGGAGGGAAATCAACGTTGCATGAGAAGGCAAATATTATGATAGCTGAGCGGACAGTGCATTGAGTAAGAGACTGAGGCACTCCCATCGCGAACTAAGCAGCTGAATGCTAGACCGGCGTGCCACCACTTGCACTAGTTTCGGAAATCCAGTGTGGTAGGAATTTTCGCCACTATCACGCGTCACATCCGCACACGCTAAAACTAAGTGGTTATAGAGAGGAGTTAAGGTAGTGTTAGGAGTAGAGGTAATCTCGCCAAAGATCGAACGGTCGCCGGCACGGCAGTTGGGCTACTTCGTGCAAGTTCAGTGCAAGAGGGTCGCGAGGTCGATGCCCTTTCCGTGGGCCAGCACTTTACTCCTATTTGCTCATTTCTTTTCTTTTGCTTTCTACCCTCACTATTTCACCATTGACTGCCGCACAATGTTTGCGTCACCGACTCCTCCGGAATGAGTTTGCACTGCTTGGTGGACTATGCGTTGGTGGGATGAGGACGAGTACTCAGTGTGTAATGTCGCATGCGCTAGGTGGACGTGGGGTCGCCGAGCGCTACCCTCACATTTGCCGACACCCTCCTTACTGCTTATGCATTGCCATACATCTTGTTTAACCATGCCACTTAATATAAACGGGTTGTTATATGCAGACATTTGGTTCTCTGCAGATTGTGCGTCCACTCCTTAGCAAGCTCTTCGCTAAAAGCCATTTCGTTGGATTGGACAACCTCTCCTATGTACTGCAAGCAGTTGATGAATTGAATTCTTCGTACCTGGATTGGGAACGTAGTTCAGACCAGAAAATAGGCCTGTACTTCTAAATCAATGCATTGTCTCCTCAAGTCATTAAAGCGAAGTCGTGGAATCCCACATTGTTTCCATTGACCGTTGCCATCCTGCACGGCTTCTCTGACAAAACGCACATGTGTGGAGCTGTGGGATCCTTCCTTCATTGCATTCTTTGATACTTGTCCATTTCTCTGCATTTTACGAAAGGGGAAATCAGACGAATCTGAATCAATTCATACTTGATTCAATCACATTTCCCCACTAGTTTGCTGACATTTAACCCTGTCCGACGTTTCCACTTCAGCTCTTTTACCAATGGCAGGGTCGGCTGGATCCAGAAGCGAGGCAAAATATTTATTCTAAGTCTCTTACCCCCTAATTACTTGCCATTTCCAACGACCAAGCAAAAGTATCCACACTGGGTTGCTAAATTTTTCAAGCAGCATTTCCCAAATTGCAATTTATCTGCTTCCTAACATCGGGCAACCAACAAGCACAGAGTTTGTTTGAAATGAAGCAATGCAGTTTAGGGAATCGCGATGTCTTCACCATCAATGGTGGAGCTAAAGTATAAAGGATGGGTATTGGTGCGTACAGCCCTCTAAAGGCATAACAAAGCATTTTTGTGAAGAAAGAACAGTCAAGGAGGAATAGACTGAGGCATTCTCACGGCGACGTAGCTAACCACTTGGTTGACGTGACTGGATTTTCTGTCAAGCACATTTTAACTTGTGGTGGTCTCTGCAATCTAACATTGTAGCAGGCAACGAGGTTGCCCAGTGACACCTACAGGGAGTGTGTGTGGATGAACTGACTGACAATGATCGAGCGAGACAGGTAGAGGTTGAAGCAGAAGGTGAAGTGCACTTGCAACAGTGTGAATGCACGTGGGCTCGGAAGTTGGACAACTTTGTAGTGAGGAAGGTGCGAGCACCCGTGTTCTATAGCACTACCCATTCCTCAACCTGCACATCTGTCTCCTAAGACTTACTTCTAATCACCCACTCTCAACTCTGCACCAGTTCACCACTGACTGCTGCGCCAATGCCGCATCGCGGACACAGTGCTTGATGGACTGTGGAGTGGGCCTCGTAGTGTAAAATGACACTGCCGTAGAATTTGATGTGCAACTTTACTAACCATTAAATGTAGCAATGAAAGGAGGGCTGTAAGGGCAGTCTGTAATGCTGACGCTCAGAATATAGTAGTTTATAATGAGGGAGGAGGGTTAGGACGTCCCACACAAGGGTGGGTGAGCAGAACTGGTCATCGTAGCCGAGACAACTTACTGGTCCACTGATGGCACTGCTGTTGTGATGCTAAGCCCATTTTAGGTCAGCTGTGCTTATTTGCAAGTACAGTGAATGGAAGTTGAAGGGGAGGAGCCTGGCGATCTCTCGTCAAGCATCAGATAGTACCGTGATCACTCTGGTTCAAGGACAGCACTTCAAAGCTCCAATAGTCTACCTCATTGCACATTTGTATGCTTCTTATTCTCTAACTATGCAAATGTTGCAAGCAGAGCAGTCGCAAGGCATGTATGACTTATGGGTGCCACGGTATTTGATCACAGGACTAAGAAGCAATCATAGCAGGTATATTGGCAATCCGTTATTACGAATGGAGGGATTGGACTTAAACCACATTTTAAAACCATCGTTATCCAAGAATCGCATTATCGGTTGAGCAACAACGCATCCACACTCTTCGTTATTTACTAAATTACTGTCAACTCGTAGTCACACCTGTAGTGACCTGTCGAACATGCCTGCGTTTGTGATCGCAAAGAAAAAAGACATGGAACGAGCGACCATAACTTGAGAGAGGTCATTAAGAAAGGCTTGAGTTAGGGCCGACTTTGTGAGAATCGCACAACATGACGTCTTGAAGCATGGTTTGCGGTACTGCTACCAAACATTTAGCCCACCATGACTGTCTACCTTATTCTTTGTCTCACTGGGTGGTATAATCGCAAGACTAACATTTTGAGTGGCACTTCTTAACGGTTCATTCACTAGCCAACTTGTGTCCCTTGTCGATGCACCTCACAAAGTAAATCAGCAATGGCTCAATTATTTTAGTCCATTTGCTTATACTACTCGTTACGTGTCAATAGCAAGTAGTCGGAGCAAGGAAAGATTGTGGACGGAACTAATGGTGCGGAAAGAAGAAGTGACAACTGCAACTAGACGTGGGACTGCAAATGTGCCTTCGGTTCACGCATTGCTACCATTGGAGAGATTCACCATGTGTAACAATCCGAGCTTTAATTTGAATAGATTTCATGTAGCAACGCTTTAAACAGGAGCTGTGGTTGACCGCCAAATTGGCTTAGAATTGCCAGTGAACGGATCCTGATGCATCACACACCTGAAGTTATGGATTGTAGGGTGTGGAATTAGAAAATGTGGCTTGAATGGATAAAGCGTAAGATGTCAGAACAGACAGTCCATGTGGGTAGAGACAAAGGCTCCTCTATTGTGAAGCAGCCCCATTGCTCACCCAGCCGACGTGCATGGGTGGCCTGACAGGGACACTTCCAGCCAGTGTCGCATGAGTTTGCAGTTCTATTGCATGCAACTTCCATTAAATGCAGTGTTTGTGTGTGGAGTAGGAGAAGCCATTTTACTTTGAGAAGAGGAAGCGTGCATTCACGATGCTCGATGAATCCTGCAGTGAAGGTGTCGGTTTGCGCACTCATCATGAAATGTTGCATGCGTGAAGTGAGTAAAGTGCAATCTCGCACCATCCTTTAACATGCAGTCGACGAACTCAAAGGTGTGCTCTTTGTTGTTAACACAATTGCATTTGCGTTGGCGCACATCTTCACACATCTTATTCCACGCAACTGCTATTCGCTTATCAATGGAGCACAAATGCCTGAACTTGGGTTTGAAACGTTAGCAGTGATGGAAACCTGCCCCAAGTTTTTGGTGCAAACTGCTTTTTCTGTATACCGTTAGACTAAAGTCGATAACTTAAGCATTGTGCCTATCCGACATCCTCATCTTGAGCTGCTTCTCTTTTTTTGTCTGCTCCAAACATAACCAGTAGCATTGTATGCTGGTGGATGGTAGTGCATGACGACTTAAGTGGCAAATCCCTCGTCTCTTTGCATACCATTCCTCACAGAGGACTTGCGGAAGTTAATGGATGAGTGAGGATGTGTTCAGAGAGCACACACCTTTTCGCGGTTCAAAGCAGGAGGGACAGCATTTCATCGTCCAAGTGACATTTGCTTTTCAACAGTGGAACTTTTAAAGAGGAATTGGGAATTAATGCTTGGTCTCTATTACGGTGGGCTGAAGTGTCAACTTGGCATCAACCACAGGAAAGCGCATGTCGCCGCAAAGGCTTACTTTACTTTCAACCCATTATTGGCATGCGATTCTCGCAATCCTGATCAGCTCGGTTGAAGACATCAATTTGAACTATAGGCCAGCTTTTAGAGAGGGATTGCCTCCCCATGCTCCGCGATGCTAAGACACCGCTGTCTATTGTCCTCTCCCTCACTAGTGAGGTGACTCCGACCGATCCACGTGGTGGCACATGGTAGTGAGGAGGAGAGTAGAGGGGCTGCAGTGGACTGAAAGGCAGATGTGCTTGAGCGGCACTAACTCGCTGCAGAAATCCAACATATCGGCACCAAATGATATGCAAACATAAGTCATTGGGTGGTGTGCGTCTGCGGATCGAATAGCAGTAGTAGTGCCTGCATCACATGGCCCCACAACACGAGGTTGGTTTTGAGCCTTTGCTTCAGCCCACTTTGATCAAATTGTAAAGCTTGCATAATTTGCACAAAGGTGAGCTGCACCGACACAAGACTTACACGTTGAAAGACATACCTCGAAGGCATCAAACGCTCAGTTCAATTATGCATGTCACTCTCTATCAATACACCTTTCGGTGTCAGTCCATGAAACATTTTTTCAAATAATCGTGCTGTACTACTTGCATCTTGTCAATAGCAAGCAGTCAGAGCAGCATGGTCGTGTGGCAGGAGGATGGACGGCGGAGGAGAAGCACACGCTACCGCAAATAAGCTGCTACTCCGCCTCTGATTTAGCATCAACATAACGCTAGTGGGATTCGGCATCATCATGCCCCATAAGTCATTTAGCATTTAGTAAGTGTGCTTCTAGTTGCGATGAGCAGCGATTGCAAAAGAATGTATTTGTCCCACGGTGCAGAAGATGAAGTAACCGAATGCATCTATTAAAACTAAAATTGAAACTGCGTTAGGTATAATCTGGTTAAACAGATGATGCGGTTGGAGGGCACTTGCACTGATCGTTGGAGCGGTGCCACTTTACCGACTAGAGGCTGCCGATAAAATGCTCACTAGTAGAGTAGTGCTTTGCGGAATTTGGAGGGAAATCAACGTTGCATGAGAAGGCAAATATTATGATAGCTGAGCGGACAGTGCATTGAGTAAGAGACTGAGGCACTCCCATCGCGAACTAAGCAGCTGAATGCTAGACCGGCGTGCCACCACTTGCACTAGTTTCGGAAATCCAGTGTGGTAGGAATTTTCGCCACTATCACGCGTCACATCCGCACACGCTAAAACTAAGTGGTTATAGAGAGGAGTTAAGGTAGTGTTAGGAGTAGAGGTAATCTCGCCAAAGATCGAACGGTCGCCGGCACGGCAGTTGGGCTACTTCGTGCAAGTTCAGTGCAAGAGGGTCGCGAGGTCGATGCCCTTTCCGTGGGCCGCACTTTACTCCTATTTGCTCATTTCTTTTCTTTTGCTTTCTACCCTCACTATTTCACCATTGACTGCCGCACAATGTTTGCGTCACCGACTCCTCCGGAATGAGTTTGCACTGCTTGGTGGACTATGCGTTGGTGGGATGAGGACGAGTACTCAGTGTGTAATGTCGCATGCGCTAGGTGGACGTGGGGTCGCCGAGCGCTACCCTCACATTTGCCGACACCCTCCTTACTGCTTATGCATTGCCATACATCTTGTTTAACCATGCCACTTAATATAAACGGGTTGTTATATGCAGACATTTGGTTCTCTGCAGATTGTGCGTCCACTCCTTAGCAAGCTCTTCGCTAAAAGCCATTTCGTTGGATTGGACAACCTCTCCTATGTACTGCAAGCAGTTGATGAATTGAATTCTTCGTACCTGGATTGGGAACGTAGTTCAGACCAGAAAATAGGCCTGTACTTCTAAATCAATGCATTGTCTCCTCAAGTCATTAAAGCGAAGTCGTGGAATCCCACATTGTTTCCATTGACCGTTGCCATCCTGCACGGCTTCTCTGACAAAACGCACATGTGTGGAGCTGTGGGATCCTTCCTTCATTGCATTCTTTGATACTTGTCCATTTCTCTGCATTTTACGAAAGGGGAAATCAGACGAATCTGAATCAATTCATACTTGATTCAATCACATTTCCCCACTAGTTTGCTGACATTTAACCCTGTCCGACGTTTCCACTTCAGCTCTTTTACCAATGGCAGGGTCGGCTGGATCCAGAAGCGAGGCAAAATATTTATTCTAAGTCTCTTACCCCCTAATTACTTGCCATTTCCAACGACCAAGCAAAAGTATCCACACTGGGTTGCTAAATTTTTCAAGCAGCATTTCCCAAATTGCAATTTATCTGCTTCCTAACATCGGGCAACCAACAAGCACAGAGTTTGTTTGAAATGAAGCAATGCAGTTTAGGGAATCGCGATGTCTTCACCATCAATGGTGGAGCTAAAGTATAAAGGATGGGTATTGGTGCGTACAGCCCTCTAAAGGCATAACAAAGCATTTTTGTGAAGAAAGAACAGTCAAGGAGGAATAGACTGAGGCATTCTCACGGCGACGTAGCTAACCACTTGGTTGACGTGACTGGATTTTCTGTCAAGCACATTTTAACTTGTGGTGGTCTCTGCAATCTAACATTGTAGCAGGCAACGAGGTTGCCCAGTGACACCTACAGGGAGTGTGTGTGGATGAACTGACTGACAATGATCGAGCGAGACAGGTAGAGGTTGAAGCAGAAGGTGAAGTGCACTTGCAACAGTGTGAATGCACGTGGGCTCGGAAGTTGGACAACTTTGTAGTGAGGAAGGTGCGAGCACCCGTGTTCTATAGCACTACCCATTCCTCAACCTGCACATCTGTCTCCTAAGACTTACTTCTAATCACCCACTCTCAACTCTGCACCAGTTCACCACTGACTGCTGCGCCAATGCCGCATCGCGGACACAGTGCTTGATGGACTGTGGAGTGGGCCTCGTAGTGTAAAATGACACTGCCGTAGAATTTGATGTGCAACTTTACTAACCATTAAATGTAGCAATGAAAGGAGGGCTGTAAGGGCAGTCTGTAATGCTGACGCTCAGAATATAGTAGTTTATAATGAGGGAGGAGGGTTAGGACGTCCCACACAAGGGTGGGTGAGCAGAACTGGTCATCGTAGCCGAGACAACTTACTGGTCCACTGATGGCACTGCTGTTGTGATGCTAAGCCCATTTTAGGTCAGCTGTGCTTATTTGCAAGTACAGTGAATGGAAGTTGAAGGGGAGGAGCCTGGCGATCTCTCGTCAAGCATCAGATAGTACCGTGATCACTCTGGTTCAAGGACAGCACTTCAAAGCTCCAATAGTCTACCTCATTGCACATTTGTATGCTTCTTATTCTCTAACTATGCAAATGTTGCAAGCAGAGCAGTCGCAAGGCATGTATGACTTATGGGTGCCACGGTATTTGATCACAGGACTAAGAAGCAATCATAGCAGGTATATTGGCAATCCGTTATTACGAATGGAGGGATTGGACTTAAACCACATTTTAAAACCATCGTTATCCAAGAATCGCATTATCGGTTGAGCAACAACGCATCCACACTCTTCGTTATTTACTAAATTACTGTCAACTCGTAGTCACACCTGTAGTGACCTGTCGAACATGCCTGCGTTTGTGATCGCAAAGAAAAAAGACATGGAACGAGCGACCATAACTTGAGAGAGGTCATTAAGAAAGGCTTGAGTTAGGGCCGACTTTGTGAGAATCGCACAACATGACGTCTTGAAGCATGGTTTGCGGTACTGCTACCAAACATTTAGCCCACCATGACTGTCTACCTTATTCTTTGTCTCACTGGGTGGTATAATCGCAAGACTAACATTTTGAGTGGCACTTCTTAACGGTTCATTCACTAGCCAACTTGTGTCCCTTGTCGATGCACCTCACAAAGTAAATCAGCAATGGCTCAATTATTTTAGTCCATTTGCTTATACTACTCGTTACGTGTCAATAGCAAGTAGTCGGAGCAAGGAAAGATTGTGGACGGAACTAATGGTGCGGAAAGAAGAAGTGACAACTGCAACTAGACGTGGGACTGCAAATGTGCCTTCGGTTCACGCATTGCTACCATTGGAGAGATTCACCATGTGTAACAATCCGAGCTTTAATTTGAATAGATTTCATGTAGCAACGCTTTAAACAGGAGCTGTGGTTGACCGCCAAATTGGCTTAGAATTGCCAGTGAACGGATCCTGATGCATCACACACCTGAAGTTATGGATTGTAGGGTGTGGAATTAGAAAATGTGGCTTGAATGGATAAAGCGTAAGATGTCAGAACAGACAGTCCATGTGGGTAGAGACAAAGGCTCCTCTATTGTGAAGCAGCCCCATTGCTCACCCAGCCGACGTGCATGGGTGGCCTGACAGGGACACTTCCAGCCAGTGTCGCATGAGTTTGCAGTTCTATTGCATGCAACTTCCATTAAATGCAGTGTTTGTGTGTGGAGTAGGAGAAGCCATTTTACTTTGAGAAGAGGAAGCGTGCATTCACGATGCTCGATGAATCCTGCAGTGAAGGTGTCGGTTTGCGCACTCATCATGAAATGTTGCATGCGTGAAGTGAGTAAAGTGCAATCTCGCACCATCCTTTAACATGCAGTCGACGAACTCAAAGGTGTGCTCTTTGTTGTTAACACAATTGCATTTGCGTTGGCGCACATCTTCACACATCTTATTCCACGCAACTGCTATTCGCTTATCAATGGAGCACAAATGCCTGAACTTGGGTTTGAAACGTTAGCAGTGATGGAAACCTGCCCCAAGTTTTTGGTGCAAACTGCTTTTTCTGTATACCGTTAGACTAAAGTCGATAACTTAAGCATTGTGCCTATCCGACATCCTCATCTTGAGCTGCTTCTCTTTTTTGTCTGCTCCAAACATAACCAGTAGCATTGTATGCTGGTGGATGGTAGTGCATGACGACTTAAGTGGCAAATCCCTCGTCTCTTTGCATACCATTCCTCACAGAGGACTTGCGGAAGTTAATGGATGAGTGAGGATGTGTTCAGAGAGCACACACCTTTTCGCGGTTCAAAGCAGGAGGGACAGCATTTCATCGTCCAAGTGACATTTGCTTTTCAACAGTGGAACTTTTAAAGAGGAATTGGGAATTAATGCTTGGTCTCTATTACGGTGGGCTGAAGTGTCAACTTGGCATCAACCACAGGAAAGCGCATGTCGCCGCAAAGGCTTACTTTACTTTCAACCCATTATTGGCATGCGATTCTCGCAATCCTGATCAGCTCGGTTGAAGACATCAATTTGAACTATAGGCCAGCTTTTAGAGAGGGATTGCCTCCCCATGCTCCGCGATGCTAAGACACCGCTGTCTATTGTCCTCTCCCTCACTAGTGAGGTGACTCCGACCGATCCACGTGGTGGCACATGGTAGTGAGGAGGAGAGTAGAGGGGCTGCAGTGGACTGAAAGGCAGATGTGCTTGAGCGGCACTAACTCGCTGCAGAAATCCAACATATCGGCACCAAATGTTATGCAAACATAAGTCATTGGGTGGTGCGTCTGCGGATCGAATAGCAAGGCAGAAAAGAGTACGGGAGAGCAAGGCGACCTCAGACTTACCGGAGTTGAGGAAGATGGGCCAATATGTAAGCAAGATGATTAGAACAGTCTCAATGGCTTAAATATCAGTACAGCTGAAGAGCTTCTCGTATCAGATGACGATCAGCGAAGTGGATGGATGCAGTGAAGTAGTACTAGTGACATATTCCTAACCGATAAGGGAAAATTCGACTTTCACAGTGGCGATTGAACCGGGCTTGCACAACGCACTCAAGTTTACTTTAGTCACGCATTCGCAACCCACCAAAAAGATGAATTCTTTAGTGCATGTGTGTAGATGACAAGCAAAGCATGCATAGGCAATGGTTCTGATTGCACAACCTCAGTTCCATGCCTTGAACAACGAGTCCTGCCACTCAATGGAGGCTAATTCACAAAATGGTGACCACTGAATTTCCTCGCCAGTTTGTCGGCACTATGGTAGCAGTCTTTGCGAAAATAGGGCACCAACTAGGTAACACTGAGGCTGGAGGATGCAACTAAAGTGCACAATAAACCAATGAATGCCCGCAAGCTCCTCAAGGCATTAATATGCCTTGACTTGGCAGAGTGAGTTTAGTGTAAGAATCCAATTTTTAGGCATTTGAGAGCGTTAAAAGAAGAAAGAGACTCTAAACTTTGTCCCACTGGACTTTGTGACTGTTTTTTAACTAATAGGCTCCAATAATAAACAACGAAAATGTTAGCAAATTATCACATTGTTAGAGAATCGAAGGCATGAAAATATTTTCGAATGACGACTTGAATTGACACCGATAATGAATGCATGGATACATTTTTCAAACTTAAACATGTGCTCAGTAAATTGCGTTTACAGACGTTATCCAATTAGCTGAATGGGACCGCACGAAATGAGATGCAGTCACGGCCAGTGAATGTGCCCATGAGAAGGACATACATGGCTAGGGCTAACAATAAGAGTGGCTGATTTTGGTTTCGATGATGGAAACATTTGCAGTCTGTAGCATTGCATAGGCGTACTCATATCAGCTTTCACGTTGGTGGGCTACAAAGTATAACTCAACTAAGTAGCCTCTGAGTGAAGTAAAGCACTCTCGTTCGGCAGTTTCTTGTCTAAAATGAAACCCGACTGGAAATTGTATCAAAGCCAAAGAAAGGATTGGCTTATAAAACTAAAACAAATTGGGCTAAAAGGCAATTTTTGGCAATAGATGACAAGCCTACGTATTGACTCGGTTATCACCAAAGCCAAGTGCTGAAGTAAATAACAAACGAGTAAACAGCTTACAGCTCTCCTTTCATTGCTACATTTAATGGTTAGTAAAGTTGCACATCAAATTCTACGGCAGTGTCATTTTACACTACGAGGCCCACTCCACAGTCCATCAAGCACTGTGTCCGCGATGCGGCATTGGCGCAGCAGTCAGTGGTGAACTGGTGCAGAGTTGAGAGTGGGTGATTAGAAGTAAGTCTTAGGAGACAGATGTGCAGGTTGAGGAATGGGTAGTGCTATAGAACACGGGTGCTCGCACCTTCCTCACTACAAAGTTGTCCAACTTCCGAGCCCACGTGCATTCACACTGTTGCAAGTGCACTTCACCTTCTGCTTCAACCTCTACCTGTCTCGCTCGATCATTGTCAGTCAGTTCATCCACACACACTCCCTGTAGGTGTCACTGGGCAACCTCGTTGCCTGCTACAATGTTAGATTGCAGAGACCACCACAAGTTAAAATGTGCTTGACAGAAAACCAGTCACGTCAACCAAGTGGTTAGCTACGTCGCCGTGAGAATGCCTCAGTCTATTCCTCCTTGACTGTTCTTTCTTCACAAAAATGCTTTGTTATGCCTTTAGAGGGCTGTACGCACCAATACCCATCCTTTATACTTTAGCTCCACCATTGATGGTGAAGACATCGCGATTCCCTAAACTGCATTGCTTCATTTCAAACAAACTCTGTGCTTGTTGGTTGCCCGATGTTAGGAAGCAGATAAATTGCAATTTGGGAAATGCTGCTTGAAAAATTTAGCAACCCAGTGTGGATACTTTTGCTTGGTCGTTGGAAATGGCAAGTAATTAGGGGGTAAGAGACTTAGAATAAATATTTTGCCTCGCTTCTGGATCCAGCCGACCCTGCCATTGGTAAAAGAGCTGAAGTGGAAACGTCGGACAGGGTTAAATGTCAGCAAACTAGTGGGGAAATGTGATTGAATCAAGTATGAATTGATTCAGATTCGTCTGATTTCTTTCGTAAAATGCAGAGAAATGGACAAGTATCAAAGAATGCAATGAAGGAAGATCCCACAGCTCCACACATGTGCGTTTTGTCAGAGAAGCCGTGCAGGATGGCAACGGTCAATGGAAACAATGTGGGATTCCACGACTTCGCTTTAATGACTTGAGGAGACAATGCATTGATTTAGAAGTACAGGCCTATTTTCTGGTCTGAACTACGTTCCCAATCCAGGTACGAAGAATTCAATTCGTCAACTGCTTGCAGTACATAGGAGAGGTTGTCCAATCCAACGAAATGGCTTTTAGCGAAGAGCTTGCTAAGGAGTGGACGCACAATCTGCAGAGAACCAAATGTCTGCATATAACAACCCGTTTTATATTAAGTGGCATGGTTAAACAAGATGTATGGCAATGCATAAGCAGTAAGGAGGGTGTCGGCAAATGTGAGGGTAGCGCTCGGCGACCCCACGTCCACCTAGCGCATGCGACATTACACACTGAGTACTCGTCCTCATCCCACCAACGCATAGTCCACCAAGCAGTGCAAACTCATTCCGGAGGAGTCGGTGACGCAAACATTGTGCGGCAGTCAATGGTGAAATAGTGAGGGTAGAAAGCAAAAGAAAAGAAATGAGCAAATAGGAGTAAAGTGCTGGCCCACGGAAAGGCATCGACCTCGCGACCCTCTTGCACTGAACTTGCACGAAGTAGCCCAACTGCCGTGCCGGCGACCGTTCGATCTTTGGCGAGATTACCTCTACTCCTAACACTACCTTAACTCCTCTCTATAACCACTTAGTTTTAGCGTGTGCGGATGTGACGCGTGATAGTGGCGAAAATTCCTACCACACTGGATTTCCGAAACTAGTGCAAGTGGTGGCACGCCGGTCTAGCATTCAGCTGCTTAGTTCGCGATGGGAGTGCCTCAGTCTCTTACTCAATGCACTGTCCGCTCAGCTATCATAATATTTGCCTTCTCATGCAACGTTGATTTCCCTCCAAATTCCGCAAAGCACTACTCTACTAGTGAGCATTTTATCGGCAGCCTCTAGTCGGTAAAGTGGCACCGCTCCAACGATCAGTGCAAGTGCCCTCCAACCGCATCATCTGTTTAACCAGATTATACCTAACGCAGTTTCAATTTTAGTTTTAATAGATGCATTCGGTTACTTCATCTTCTGCACCGTGGGACAAATACATTCTTTTGCAATCGCTGCTCATCGCAACTAGAAGCACACTTACTAAATGCTAAATGACTTATGGGGCATGATGATGCCGAATCCCACTAGCGTTATGTTGATGCTAAATCAGAGGCGGAGTAGCAGCTTATTTGCGGTAGCGTGTGCTTCTCCTCCGCCGTCCATCCTCCTGCCACACGACCATGCTGCTCTGACTGCTTGCTATTGACAAGATGCAAGTAGTACAGCACGATTATTTGAAAAAATGTTTCATGGACTGACACCGAAAGGTGTATTGATAGAGAGTGACATGCATAATTGAACTGAGCGTTTGATGCCTTCGAGGTATGTCTTTCAACGTGTAAGTCTTGTGTCGGTGCAGCTCACCTTTGTGCAAATTATGCAAGCTTTACAATTTGATCAAAGTGGGCTGAAGCAAAGGCTCAAAACCAACCTCGTGTTGTGGGGCCATGTGATGCAGGCACTACTACTGCTATTCGATCCGCAGACGCACACCACCCAATGACTTATGTTTGCATATCATTTGGTGCCGATATGTTGGATTTCTGCAGCGAGTTAGTGCCGCTCAAGCACATCTGCCTTTCAGTCCACTGCAGCCCCTCTACTCTCCTCCTCACTACCATGTGCCACCACGTGGATCGGTCGGAGTCACCTCACTAGTGAGGGAGAGGACAATAGACAGCGGTGTCTTAGCATCGCGGAGCATGGGGAGGCAATCCCTCTCTAAAAGCTGGCCTATAGTTCAAATTGATGTCTTCAACCGAGCTGATCAGGATTGCGAGAATCGCATGCCAATAATGGGTTGAAAGTAAAGTAAGCCTTTGCGGCGACATGCGCTTTCCTGTGGTTGATGCCAAGTTGACACTTCAGCCCACCGTAATAGAGACCAAGCATTAATTCCCAATTCCTCTTTAAAAGTTCCACTGTTGAAAAGCAAATGTCACTTGGACGATGAAATGCTGTCCCTCCTGCTTTGAACCGCGAAAAGGTGTGTGCTCTCTGAACACATCCTCACTCATCCATTAACTTCCGCAAGTCCTCTGTGAGGAATGGTATGCAAAGAGACGAGGGATTTGCCACTTAAGTCGTCATGCACTACCATCCACCAGCATACAATGCTACTGGTTATGTTTGGAGCAGACAAAAAAAGAGAAGCAGCTCAAGATGAGGATGTCGGATAGGCACAATGCTTAAGTTATCGACTTTAGTCTAACGGTATACAGAAAAAGCAGTTTGCACCAAAAACTTGGGGCAGGTTTCCATCACTGCTAACGTTTCAAACCCAAGTTCAGGCATTTGTGCTCCATTGATAAGCGAATAGCAGTTGCGTGGAATAAGATGTGTGAAGATGTGCGCCAACGCAAATGCAATTGTGTTAACAACAAAGAGCACACCTTTGAGTTCGTCGACTGCATGTTAAAGGATGGTGCGAGATTGCACTTTACTCACTTCACGCATGCAACATTTCATGATGAGTGCGCAAACCGACACCTTCACTGCAGGATTCATCGAGCATCGTGAATGCACGCTTCCTCTTCTCAAAGTAAAATGGCTTCTCCTACTCCACACACAAACACTGCATTTAATGGAAGTTGCATGCAATAGAACTGCAAACTCATGCGACACTGGCTGGAAGTGTCCCTGTCAGGCCACCCATGCACGTCGGCTGGGTGAGCAATGGGGCTGCTTCACAATAGAGGAGCCTTTGTCTCTACCCACATGGACTGTCTGTTCTGACATCTTACGCTTTATCCATTCAAGCCACATTTTCTAATTCCACACCCTACAATCCATAACTTCAGGTGTGTGATGCATCAGGATCCGTTCACTGGCAATTCTAAGCCAATTTGGCGGTCAACCACAGCTCCTGTTTAAAGCGTTGCTACATGAAATCTATTCAAATTAAAGCTCGGATTGTTACACATGGTGAATCTCTCCAATGGTAGCAATGCGTGAACCGAAGGCACATTTGCAGTCCCACGTCTAGTTGCAGTTGTCACTTCTTCTTTCCGCACCATTAGTTCCGTCCACAATCTTTCCTTGCTCCGACTACTTGCTATTGACACGTAACGAGTAGTATAAGCAAATGGACTAAAATAATTGAGCCATTGCTGATTTACTTTGTGAGGTGCATCGACAAGGGACACAAGTTGGCTAGTGAATGAACCGTTAAGAAGTGCCACTCAAAATGTTAGTCTTGCGATTATACCACCCAGTGAGACAAAGAATAAGGTAGACAGTCATGGTGGGCTAAATGTTTGGTAGCAGTACCGCAAACCATGCTTCAAGACGTCATGTTGTGCGATTCTCACAAAGTCGGCCCTAACTCAAGCCTTTCTTAATGACCTCTCTCAAGTTATGGTCGCTCGTTCCATGTCTTTTTTCTTTGCGATCACAAACGCAGGCATGTTCGACAGGTCACTACAGGTGTGACTACGAGTTGACAGTAATTTAGTAAATAACGAAGAGTGTGGATGCGTTGTTGCTCAACCGATAATGCGATTCTTGGATAACGATGGTTTTAAAATGTGGTTTAAGTCCAATCCCTCCATTCGTAATAACGGATTGCCAATATACCTGCTATGATTGCTTCTTAGTCCTGTGATCAAATACCGTGGCACCCATAAGTCATACATGCCTTGCGACTGCTCTGCTTGCAACATTTGCATAGTTAGAGAATAAGAAGCATACAAATGTGCAATGAGGTAGACTATTGGAGCTTTGAAGTGCTGTCCTTGAACCAGAGTGATCACGGTACTATCTGATGCTTGACGAGAGATCGCCAGGCTCCTCCCCTTCAACTTCCATTCACTGTACTTGCAAATAAGCACAGCTGACCTAAAATGGGCTTAGCATCACAACAGCAGTGCCATCAGTGGACCAGTAAGTTGTCTCGGCTACGATGACCAGTTCTGCTCACCCACCCTTGTGTGGGACGTCCTAACCCTCCTCCCTCATTATAAACTACTATATTCTGAGCGTCAGCATTACAGACTGCCCTTACAGCCCTCCTTTCATTGCTACATTTAATGGTTAGTAAAGTTGCACATCAAATTCTACGGCAGTGTCATTTTACACTACGAGGCCCACTCCACAGTCCATCAAGCACTGTGTCCGCGATGCGGCATTGGCGCAGCAGTCAGTGGTGAACTGGTGCAGAGTTGAGAGTGGGTGATTAGAAGTAAGTCTTAGGAGACAGATGTGCAGGTTGAGGAATGGGTAGTGCTATAGAACACGGGTGCTCGCACCTTCCTCACTACAAAGTTGTCCAACTTCCGAGCCCACGTGCATTCACACTGTTGCAAGTGCACTTCACCTTCTGCTTCAACCTCTACCTGTCTCGCTCGATCATTGTCAGTCAGTTCATCCACACACACTCCCTGTAGGTGTCACTGGGCAACCTCGTTGCCTGCTACAATGTTAGATTGCAGAGACCACCACAAGTTAAAATGTGCTTGACAGAAAATCCAGTCACGTCAACCAAGTGGTTAGCTACGTCGCCGTGAGAATGCCTCAGTCTATTCCTCCTTGACTGTTCTTTCTTCACAAAAATGCTTTGTTATGCCTTTAGAGGGCTGTACGCACCAATACCCATCCTTTATACTTTAGCTCCACCATTGATGGTGAAGACATCGCGATTCCCTAAACTGCATTGCTTCATTTCAAACAAACTCTGTGCTTGTTGGTTGCCCGATGTTAGGAAGCAGATAAATTGCAATTTGGGAAATGCTGCTTGAAAAATTTAGCAACCCAGTGTGGATACTTTTGCTTGGTCGTTGGAAATGGCAAGTAATTAGGGGGTAAGAGACTTAGAATAAATATTTTGCCTCGCTTCTGGATCCAGCCGACCCTGCCATTGGTAAAAGAGCTGAAGTGGAAACGTCGGACAGGGTTAAATGTCAGCAAACTAGTGGGGAAATGTGATTGAATCAAGTATGAATTGATTCAGATTCGTCTGATTTCCCCTTTCGTAAAATGCAGAGAAATGGACAAGTATCAAAGAATGCAATGAAGGAAGGATCCCACAGCTCCACACATGTGCGTTTTGTCAGAGAAGCCGTGCAGGATGGCAACGGTCAATGGAAACAATGTGGGATTCCACGACTTCGCTTTAATGACTTGAGGAGACAATGCATTGATTTAGAAGTACAGGCCTATTTTCTGGTCTGAACTACGTTCCCAATCCAGGTACGAAGAATTCAATTCATCAACTGCTTGCAGTACATAGGAGAGGTTGTCCAATCCAACGAAATGGCTTTTAGCGAAGAGCTTGCTAAGGAGTGGACGCACAATCTGCAGAGAACCAAATGTCTGCATATAACAACCCGTTTATATTAAGTGGCATGGTTAAACAAGATGTATGGCAATGCATAAGCAGTAAGGAGGGTGTCGGCAAATGTGAGGGTAGCGCTCGGCGACCCCACGTCCACCTAGCGCATGCGACATTACACACTGAGTACTCGTCCTCATCCCACCAACGCATAGTCCACCAAGCAGTGCAAACTCATTCCGGAGGAGTCGGTGACGCAAACATTGTGCGGCAGTCAATGGTGAAATAGTGAGGGTAGAAAGCAAAAGAAAAGAAATGAGCAAATAGGAGTAAAGTGCTGGCCCACGGAAAGGGCATCGACCTCGCGACCCTCTTGCACTGAACTTGCACGAAGTAGCCCAACTGCCGTGCCGGCGACCGTTCGATCTTTGGCGAGATTACCTCTACTCCTAACACTACCTTAACTCCTCTCTATAACCACTTAGTTTTAGCGTGTGCGGATGTGACGCGTGATAGTGGCGAAAATTCCTACCACACTGGATTTCCGAAACTAGTGCAAGTGGTGGCACGCCGGTCTAGCATTCAGCTGCTTAGTTCGCGATGGGAGTGCCTCAGTCTCTTACTCAATGCACTGTCCGCTCAGCTATCATAATATTTGCCTTCTCATGCAACGTTGATTTCCCTCCAAATTCCGCAAAGCACTACTCTACTAGTGAGCATTTTATCGGCAGCCTCTAGTCGGTAAAGTGGCACCGCTCCAACGATCAGTGCAAGTGCCCTCCAACCGCATCATCTGTTTAACCAGATTATACCTAACGCAGTTTCAATTTTAGTTTTAATAGATGCATTCGGTTACTTCATCTTCTGCACCGTGGGACAAATACATTCTTTTGCAATCGCTGCTCATCGCAACTAGAAGCACACTTACTAAATGCTAAATGACTTATGGGGCATGATGATGCCGAATCCCACTAGCGTTATGTTGATGCTAAATCAGAGGCGGAGTAGCAGCTTATTTGCGGTAGCGTGTGCTTCTCCTCCGCCGTCCATCCTCCTGCCACACGACCATGCTGCTCTGACTGCTTGCTATTGACAAGATGCAAGTAGTACAGCACGATTATTTGAAAAAATGTTTCATGGACTGACACCGAAAGGTGTATTGATAGAGAGTGACATGCATAATTGAACTGAGCGTTTGATGCCTTCGAGGTATGTCTTTCAACGTGTAAGTCTTGTGTCGGTGCAGCTCACCTTTGTGCAAATTATGCAAGCTTTACAATTTGATCAAAGTGGGCTGAAGCAAAGGCTCAAAACCAACCTCGTGTTGTGGGGCCATGTGATGCAGGCACTACTACTGCTATTCGATCCGCAGACGCACACCACCCAATGACTTATGTTTGCATATCATTTGGTGCCGATATGTTGGATTTCTGCAGCGAGTTAGTGCCGCTCAAGCACATCTGCCTTTCAGTCCACTGCAGCCCCTCTACTCTCCTCCTCACTACCATGTGCCACCACGTGGATCGGTCGGAGTCACCTCACTAGTGAGGGAGAGGACAATAGACAGCGGTGTCTTAGCATCGCGGAGCATGGGGAGGCAATCCCTCTCTAAAAGCTGGCCTATAGTTCAAATTGATGTCTTCAACCGAGCTGATCAGGATTGCGAGAATCGCATGCCAATAATGGGTTGAAAGTAAAGTAAGCCTTTGCGGCGACATGCGCTTTCCTGTGGTTGATGCCAAGTTGACACTTCAGCCCACCGTAATAGAGACCAAGCATTAATTCCCAATTCCTCTTTAAAAGTTCCACTGTTGAAAAGCAAATGTCACTTGGACGATGAAATGCTGTCCCTCCTGCTTTGAACCGCGAAAAGGTGTGTGCTCTCTGAACACATCCTCACTCATCCATTAACTTCCGCAAGTCCTCTGTGAGGAATGGTATGCAAAGAGACGAGGGATTTGCCACTTAAGTCGTCATGCACTACCATCCACCAGCATACAATGCTACTGGTTATGTTTGGAGCAGACAAAAAAAGAGAAGCAGCTCAAGATGAGGATGTCGGATAGGCACAATGCTTAAGTTATCGACTTTAGTCTAACGGTATACAGAAAAAGCAGTTTGCACCAAAAACTTGGGGCAGGTTTCCATCACTGCTAACGTTTCAAACCCAAGTTCAGGCATTTGTGCTCCATTGATAAGCGAATAGCAGTTGCGTGGAATAAGATGTGTGAAGATGTGCGCCAACGCAAATGCAATTGTGTTAACAACAAAGAGCACACCTTTGAGTTCGTCGACTGCATGTTAAAGGATGGTGCGAGATTGCACTTTACTCACTTCACGCATGCAACATTTCATGATGAGTGCGCAAACCGACACCTTCACTGCAGGATTCATCGAGCATCGTGAATGCACGCTTCCTCTTCTCAAAGTAAAATGGCTCTCCTACTCCACACACAAACACTGCATTTAATGGAAGTTGCATGCAATAGAACTGCAAACTCATGCGACACTGGCTGGAAGTGTCCCTGTCAGGCCACCCATGCACGTCGGCTGGGTGAGCAATGGGGCTGCTTCACAATAGAGGAGCCTTTGTCTCTACCCACATGGACTGTCTGTTCTGACATCTTACGCTTTATCCATTCAAGCCACATTTTCTAATTCCACACCCTACAATCCATAACTTCAGGTGTGTGATGCATCAGGATCCGTTCACTGGCAATTCTAAGCCAATTTGGCGGTCAACCACAGCTCCTGTTTAAAGCGTTGCTACATGAAATCTATTCAAATTAAAGCTCGGATTGTTACACATGGTGAATCTCTCCAATGGTAGCAATGCGTGAACCGAAGGCACATTTGCAGTCCCACGTCTAGTTGCAGTTGTCACTTCTTCTTTCCGCACCATTAGTTCCGTCCACAATCTTTCCTTGCTCCGACTACTTGCTATTGACACGTAACGAGTAGTATAAGCAAATGGACTAAAATAATTGAGCCATTGCTGATTTACTTTGTGAGGTGCATCGACAAGGGACACAAGTTGGCTAGTGAATGAACCGTTAAGAAGTGCCACTCAAAATGTTAGTCTTGCGATTATACCACCCAGTGAGACAAAGAATAAGGTAGACAGTCATGGTGGGCTAAATGTTTGGTAGCAGTACCGCAAACCATGCTTCAAGACGTCATGTTGTGCGATTCTCACAAAGTCGGCCCTAACTCAAGCCTTTCTTAATGACCTCTCTCAAGTTATGGTCGCTCGTTCCATGTCTTTTTTCTTTGCGATCACAAACGCAGGCATGTTCGACAGGTCACTACAGGTGTGACTACGAGTTGACAGTAATTTAGTAAATAACGAAGAGTGTGGATGCGTTGTTGCTCAACCGATAATGCGATTCTTGGATAACGATGGTTTTAAAATGTGGTTTAAGTCCAATCCCTCCATTCGTAATAACGGATTGCCAATATACCTGCTATGATTGCTTCTTAGTCCTGTGATCAAATACCGTGGCACCCATAAGTCATACATGCCTTGCGACTGCTCTGCTTGCAACATTTGCATAGTTAGAGAATAAGAAGCATACAAATGTGCAATGAGGTAGACTATTGGAGCTTTGAAGTGCTGTCCTTGAACCAGAGTGATCACGGTACTATCTGATGCTTGACGAGAGATCGCCAGGCTCCTCCCCTTCAACTTCCATTCACTGTACTTGCAAATAAGCACAGCTGACCTAAAATGGGCTTAGCATCACAACAGCAGTGCCATCAGTGGACCAGTAAGTTGTCTCGGCTACGATGACCAGTTCTGCTCACCCACCCTTGTGTGGGACGTCCTAACCCTCCTCCCTCATTATAAACTACTATATTCTGAGCGTCAGCATTACAGACTGCCCTTACAGCCCTCCTTTCATTGCTACATTTAATGGTTAGTAAAGTTGCACATCAAATTCTACGGCAGTGTCATTTTACACTACGAGGCCCACTCCACAGTCCATCAAGCACTGTGTCCGCGATGCGGCATTGGCGCAGCAGTCAGTGGTGAACTGGTGCAGAGTTGAGAGTGGGTGATTAGAAGTAAGTCTTAGGAGACAGATGTGCAGGTTGAGGAATGGGTAGTGCTATAGAACACGGGTGCTCGCACCTTCCTCACTACAAAGTTGTCCAACTTCCGAGCCCACGTGCATTCACACTGTTGCAAGTGCACTTCACCTTCTGCTTCAACCTCTACCTGTCTCGCTCGATCATTGTCAGTCAGTTCATCCACACACACTCCCTGTAGGTGTCACTGGGCAACCTCGTTGCCTGCTACAATGTTAGATTGCAGAGACCACCACAAGTTAAAATGTGCTTGACAGAAAATCCAGTCACGTCAACCAAGTGGTTAGCTACGTCGCCGTGAGAATGCCTCAGTCTATTCCTCCTTGACTGTTCTTTCTTCACAAAAATGCTTTGTTATGCCTTTAGAGGGCTGTACGCACCAATACCCATCCTTTATACTTTAGCTCCACCATTGATGGTGAAGACATCGCGATTCCCTAAACTGCATTGCTTCATTTCAAACAAACTCTGTGCTTGTTGGTTGCCCGATGTTAGGAAGCAGATAAATTGCAATTTGGGAAATGCTGCTTGAAAAATTTAGCAACCCAGTGTGGATACTTTTGCTTGGTCGTTGGAAATGGCAAGTAATTAGGGGGTAAGAGACTTAGAATAAATATTTTGCCTCGCTTCTGGATCCAGCCGACCCTGCCATTGGTAAAAGAGCTGAAGTGGAAACGTCGGACAGGGTTAAATGTCAGCAAACTAGTGGGGAAATGTGATTGAATCAAGTATGAATTGATTCAGATTCGTCTGATTTCCCCTTTCGTAAAATGCAGAGAAATGGACAAGTATCAAAGAATGCAATGAAGGAAGGATCCCACAGCTCCACACATGTGCGTTTTGTCAGAGAAGCCGTGCAGGATGGCAACGGTCAATGGAAACAATGTGGGATTCCACGACTTCGCTTTAATGACTTGAGGAGACAATGCATTGATTTAGAAGTACAGGCCTATTTTCTGGTCTGAACTACGTTCCCAATCCAGGTACGAAGAATTCAATTCATCAACTGCTTGCAGTACATAGGAGAGGTTGTCCAATCCAACGAAATGGCTTTTAGCGAAGAGCTTGCTAAGGAGTGGACGCACAATCTGCAGAGAACCAAATGTCTGCATATAACAACCCGTTTATATTAAGTGGCATGGTTAAACAAGATGTATGGCAATGCATAAGCAGTAAGGAGGGTGTCGGCAAATGTGAGGGTAGCGCTCGGCGACCCCACGTCCACCTAGCGCATGCGACATTACACACTGAGTACTCGTCCTCATCCCACCAACGCATAGTCCACCAAGCAGTGCAAACTCATTCCGGAGGAGTCGGTGACGCAAACATTGTGCGGCAGTCAATGGTGAAATAGTGAGGGTAGAAAGCAAAAGAAAAGAAATGAGCAAATAGGAGTAAAGTGCCGGCCCACGGAAAGGGCATCGACCTCGCGACCCTCTTGCACTGAACTTGCACGAAGCAGCCCAACTGCCGTGCCGGCGACCGTTCGATCTTTGGCGAGATTACCTCTACTCCTAACACTACCTTAACTCCTCTCTATAACCACTTAGTTTTAGCGTGTGCGGATGTGACGCGTGATAGTGGCGAAAATTCCTACCACACTGGATTTCCGAAACTAGTGCAAGTGGTGGCACGCCGGTCTAGCATTCAGCTGCTTAGTTCGCGATGGGAGTGCCTCAGTCTCTTACTCAATGCACTGTCCGCTCAGCTATCATAATATTTGCCTTCTCATGCAACGTTGATTTCCCTCCAAATTCCGCAAAGCACTACTCTACTAGTGAGCATTTTATCGGCAGCCTCTAGTCGGTAAAGTGGCACCGCTCCAACGATCAGTGCAAGTGCCCTCCAACCGCATCATCTGTTTAACCAGATTATACCTAACGCAGTTTCAATTTTAGTTTTAATAGATGCATTCGGTTACTTCATCTTCTGCACCGTGGGACAAATACATTCTTTTGCAATCGCTGCTCATCGCAACTAGAAGCACACTTACTAAATGCTAAATGACTTATGGGGCATGATGATGCCGAATCCCACTAGCGTTATGTTGATGCTAAATCAGAGGCGGAGTAGCAGCTTATTTGCGGTAGCGTGTGCTTCTCCTCCGCCGTCCATCCTCCTGCCACACGACCATGCTGCTCTGACTGCTTGCTATTGACAAGATGCAAGTAGTACAGCACGATTATTTGAAAAAATGTTTCATGGACTGACACCGAAAGGTGTATTGATAGAGAGTGACATGCATAATTGAACTGAGCGTTTGATGCCTTCGAGGTATGTCTTTCAACGTGTAAGTCTTGTGTCGGTGCAGCTCACCTTTGTGCAAATTATGCAAGCTTTACAATTTGATCAAAGTGGGCTGAAGCAAAGGCTCAAAACCAACCTCGTGTTGTGGGGCCATGTGATGCAGGCACTACTAGGCCAAACTTTAGCCCTCCTTAATATTTAATCTTACCGAATCATCTTCTTTGCCACAAAACACATGAATGGTTGCGCCATTGAATTGCCAGAGGCGGATGTCCCGAGGAGCTTGCAATTCTTATATGATGGTCATTCAATGATTTTTTTGTATGCTGCCAAATCACGTGGATCAATGTCGACTACGCAGTCATCGTGCAGCAATGGTTAAATGGTGAAGGATATGGTCGAATGGAGGCAAATTGTCAGTTGACGAGAAGGCAAGTGACTTCGTGTCTTTGCCCCAACCTTCGTTATACGATACAGCTTAACTCTCGCACCGACCTTCGGACTTGTTCTGACATCATATTCCACTTTAACCCTCCTTGCAACTAGGCAGTTTCAGCGCACATCAGTTTACTTAACGAATGCGACGTTTGATCTATTCAAAGTTTTCTACCTCAGAGGTTTGCTGAGATTAGTGCTTGCGGAAGCAAGCCAGTCTAGAATTTGGCTACTTGTCTCGTATTGGGAGTGCCTCAATCTCTTACTCAATGCACTGTCTGCCCACCATCGTATTATTTGCCTTCTCATACAAAGTTGCATGCCCTCTCTGTTCTGTGAAGCATCACTTCACCATCGAGTAATTTATTACCAACTTCTCACTGATAGATTAACACCACTCCGTCAGTAGGGCCTTGGCGCTAGGATCAGCGAAGGTGCCTTCCAAACGCAATGTCAAATCAAACGGCCAAGTTCAAACCCATGCAAGAAGCTCTTCATAGAGTTCTAGGTCATCACCATGACCATCCGACCGTTGCGATAGATTCGCCACTAACGTCACATTTCGTGCTTTGCCATCTGATGTAGATGTTGGCCTTGAACATCAAATGGCGATGCTTTTCGCAAAACAAACGAGATATTCTTCGCATTATTCTGATGAATAGTGCTTCTCGAGGCCTGTAAACTCTGTTCGAGTTATATATCATCCCTCATTGTAACCCACTTGGACGGTTAATGATCACATTGCACAATTACATTATTTCACACTGCCTATCTCGAGTAACTGGCAAATACTCTGCTCAAACACTACGTCATGAATAATGCTTCCATTGTCGTGCTGCTAACTTGCTAATCAAAACTGGAATCATTTTCGCCAGTCGGAATGTCAATTATGGGTCATTGTGCTGTGGAAGGAAACTGCCAATCCAGCAATGCGTTGATAGAGATTTCGCGTGGACAATACACAACGTAGTCATGGACGACGTCAACTCGGGGTTTGAATGATGAGGTTGTGATTGTATAGCGGATTGATGAATGGCGATGGTGTCAAATGCGGCCTGGATGGTAAATTGCAACAATCCTAGCATGTTCGCAACAGCTCACTCAGTTTCAGACCAAGTCAGTAACGAACAGTTAGTTCTCTACACTTCCTCCACATTGACCTGCGTGTAAAGGCAATGTAAGAAGACCACGTTGAAATGTCATCATATAAGAATTACAAGTGCTGTGAAACACCCAACCCTTTACTCACACTGCTACTCGCCAATAAACTGGCATTTCAATGCAGCAACTCTTCCTGCGTTTTCCAACGGAGAGGAGAATTTGAGATGATTGGACATGAAGGAGGGCTGCAGTCAAGTTGATTAATTACAGGAGCACATGACCCAGCAACACAGGGGTTGCTATGGCCTTTCGCTGCCGCTCAATTTGATCAACTTCTAGGTCTGCATGATTTACACGAAGGTGAGTTGCATCAACGCAAGACTTGCCTCTTATAAAAAACGCCTTGACAGCATCAAATGCTCAGTTCACTTATACATGGCACTTTCTATCAATACGTCTTTCGATGCCAGACCATGCACCACACATTATTTCCAATAATCGCGCTATACTGCTTGTTTCTCGTCAATAGGTAGCAGTCAGAGCAGCATGGTCGTGTGGGAGGAGGATAGACCGCGGAAGAGAAGCAAATTCCACCGCAAACGCGGCTGCTACTTTGACTTCAGTTTGCGCGTCGACATGACATTAGCGCGAATCAGCACCATTCCAGTTGTAATGACTAGCCCTATGGAAAAGTGTATTTTTTCTACAGTGCCGAAGTTTAGTTGACTGAATCACCTACCTCAGTCTACGATTTGAATTATTTTACGCATAGACCGTTTAAGGAGATGATGCGGTTGAGAGGCATTTGCACTGATCATAGAGCCAACGTCCTACCGGTCAACTTGTGCTAATTTGTAGGTGTGGAGCTGCTGATGCATTGTTCATTGGTGAAGAAGTGCTTCGCAGAAATCAGAGGGAAAGCAACATTGCATGCGAAGGCAGGTAATATGGTAGAGGGACCGGAGGTGCATCGGGTAAAAGACTGCAGCACTCCTGTTGCGAAGTAAGCAGCTAAGTCTTGTTAGATTGCTTCCACTTGCACCAATTTCATCAGTCCTGTGTGGTGGGAAATTTTGGCTCTATCACACGTCGCGTTCAGTGAGTGAAGTAGGATGCGCTTAAACTGGCTGGTTGTCAAGAGGAGTTGGAGCATCAGTAGAAGTTGACATCACTTTGCTGCGGCTCATTTTATCGTCGGTGGTGGGATTGGGCCACTTCGTTGGAGATGGAGGTTGAATAAGATAACGGAATCGTTGCCCACATTGCTGACCGATGTCCTCTCTCCATTTGCTTCATTGCCTTCCCTTGCTTTCTGCTCCTACAATTGACTGCTGCCAAATTCCTTTCATCCTCTTTATATCGTTGTCATCTAACCATTGACAGCTGCACGATGATTGCGTTGCTGATATACGCTAGACTGTGTTCGCACTGCTTGATGGACTGCGCAATGATACACTGAAGTCGGGTTTCCAGTGTGAATTAATGCATGCACTAAATAAACGTAAGGCTGTCGTGCGCTACCCCCACGTCTACAAGGTAATGCTGATTTCAGCCCTACCTGACACATAAGAATTTCGAATATCACAAATTATTTTGCAAGTCAAAGCTCTCTTATCAGAACCACATTGTGTCTCTGATCACCTCCGTTATGCATAATGCAGAAAACCCACGTTGATCTATTTTCTTGGTTTCAAAATTTGCTTAATCTAGGTGGAGGGATAAAAGTGTTCTGCGATTTGATACACTGTGTAAAATATGATAACAGTAAGCCTACATGTCTAAAATATTGCAACCCATTTCGCTCAATAACAGGGTAGGAGTTAAAATGGAAAGTAGTCAAAAAACAAATGCTGACCTCAGTATGTTGCTGCAAAGTGGATTTTATAACGAGTATCATATTGTCATCTCGCATATTATCCCACATCTGCTACGCGTTTGGTCACTCGAGGCTTATCACCCATTTGCTTCTTAATCCGCATTGCTCGATTTGTGGCACATCTCTCGAGCCAATCAGAAGCAGCCTCTTAACTGGTTCGCGCATAATGTATAGACAAATCAGATGGAAGTAGGCGAGAGTCGGACCTCTTAGAGTGAGCCCTAATTAGCCACGAAAATAAAGCCTGTTCAAAGCTCGGTACGGATCAGTTTTCTTAAATTTTAGCCAGCTCTACTCCCCATCCAAACTACTATTAATTCCAAGGAGGAAAGTGACTAACACACGCCAAGAATCTGCACCTTGCTGGGGGACCAGTGAATGCATGAGCTCGAACTGGCTTCCTTATAAGTCAGTGCATTCTTTGCAGTGCCACACACCGACACAACACACCAACATCACGCCTGACATGGCACCAATTATTGTTGCATACTAGACAAACTTCGGGCAGGAATTGCGACTGTCTTCAAGTAGCACACAATAAGCACGCAATTTTCTCCATTTTCTATTCACGTTTTAGTCACCTCCTTATTTTCTGTGCTAGGTAAGCATTTCCTAACAAGTTCTGGATAGTGTGCAACGACTGAACTTCTACATTTTGCATGTGAGTTTTCATGAAGTCGACCCAGGTGTGCAAAACCATCACCGCGAATTTTCATTGACCAAGCGGACCGAACGATGGGATGGAATGCCACCATCTCCTCCTCACATTGTTCACTACGTCATTTCTCTATGCGAAGTAGACGTTGTGCTATCTCATTCCTTGGTTTACACAAAACAGAAAGCCAAATTTGCTGTCCAAATGTAGGTTGCACAACGGGAGAACCCATGATTTGTAACGCATGTCTGACTTGTGCATAGACACTCTAATCAGGCAAAACGGAGAACAAGTTGATTTTCAAAAGTACTGTCTTCACGTTCACTTCTACTGGAAGCATAAGGTAGCACAAATTTAAACCGTACGATACGGCTTGGATCATATAGAAGGGTGAAACCAGACGCTGTTTTGCATAAGAGGCAAATCGCTTGCTCATACGGAGTCAACTGAAAGGGTGTTTTATACCATACAGCCCGACAAAGCCATTGGAAGTACAAACTACGGATATGTTGAAGCAGCAGGTTATGAAGAAGACTTAGAGCCACCAGCATTGCAGCACCATTTAGGAAGGGAAGGCGAGCGCTGCAACATTGAGCGAGAATAGTGGCAAGGGCGGCTAGACGCGGCGTTATTACAGACGGCCGAGACACCGAATTCATGGTGTTGGCAGGAGTAGACAAACTATGACCGCAGTTTTAAGGCCCGCAAACAGGACGTCCAACCAGTGTTTATTCAAACAAAATCAAAGAAGGCGTGCAAATACGGATTTCTCTAATGTATTTGCAAACTGTAGTTGACAATAAGGATAATTTGTGGCCTTGCTAGTTGCGCATGGAGAGGTGAGTTCATTACACAGAGGATCAAAAAAATTAAGTAAAATTTTAAATTGAATTTGAAATCAGTCGTCTCTTTTTGCACAATTAAATTTGAACTGTTTGTACTGTTGAATTAAGTGTTAAGTGGTCTAAGGCTTTGTTTTAAATGTACCGGAAACATTTTTGATAGGCTTGGGCAATTAAACGACAGAGGCCCAAGCCTCCTTCACGTAGCATCTCAGTTCTCATGGCCTTCAATAAGTCATTCTTCCTGTCAAATTTGCGGCGTTCCCAGATAGGCATAAAAGTGTGGGTTTAAAACCACCATACTTGAAAATGTCTGGATTTCCGCTTTTAAGTACCCGCATTTAAAGTGTCTTTAAACAAATGAATCACTTTTAAACCTACCAGCACGGAGGAGTTTAATAAAATGGGGTGTAAAAGTGGAAATTTCACAAGCTAACCAATCGTAAGGCACGCATGTCATGTGGACTCCTCCTTATGTGACAATAGGTCGGAGAAATAATCGTACCGGTTACATTGACACTCTGCCATTACTAAGTGAACCGACTAGACTTAAACCATTTATTGAAATCATCATCATCCAAGGATCGCAGTATCCGCTGCGTCACAATGCACTCACACTCATCGTTATTTACTAATGGACTGTCACCTTGTAGTCGCACCT
Organism: Taenia multiceps; assembly: GCA_001923025.3. NCBI lineage: Eukaryota > Metazoa > Platyhelminthes > Cestoda > Cyclophyllidea > Taeniidae > Taenia > Taenia multiceps. The sequence continues at coordinate 26,719,314 of CM010313.2, read as the reverse complement.
ACAGCATGCTAACAAACATTCTCATCTTGGGACGAGAGACCATATTTTGAGAGCGACCATTAAGAAAGGCATAAGATTGGATCAATCTTAAAAGAAATACAATTTGAAGACCAAGAAAATTGATAAGCACAGCTTTTTGCATTAGGCATAACAGAGGTGCTCCGCGATATCAAATGACTCGGGGAAGTGAGCTTCGACGTACAAACGATCCACTTCTAATGTTTGGAAACCTTTTGCATCAGGCAGTTGGCAAATCAACGTTAAAATGTGCAGCCTTCCTAACTTATTTCTTGTTTTAGGTGGACACTTCTTCCTCTCCAGTGTTTCCATCAGGCACCGTTGTCAGGCGATGTCACTCTAATGGAGGGCACTTAGAGAGAAGTCAGTTCCATTTACTCATCCGAATCACAATTTCCGCTCATGTCAACGAAAGCTGACCATGCCTGAATGTAGCCTAACTTTCTCGACTGCTGCAATAACATATAAAAGAGTCTAGTAGAGAAGCTGGAAATAGCCCATGTTCGAGACTGAAATGTCCATGAAGATATTGCCAGTGGCGGCATCGTTCCTTGCCCACTTGATTTGCTTGCGCCTTCAAGCACGACCGCAGGGAAGCCCTTCACCTTTTTCTTGTAGATGACGATTGAATGGGCACAATCTGCATGTGTTGTGTGTCCGAAGCTATCGCCTCCCCACATGAGGAAATCGTGGTGTCCCTTGTGACTAGGCAAAGCACAGAAGGTGTGAATTCGATGCACCCATCTACTTTAATTCAGTAAAGAAATGAACGGACGGACGATCCAGAACTCGAAAAGCAGAGATACGGGCTAGTTAATTAGCAAATAAGTGTGTAGCGGATGAATTTGCAGCTGAGTAGACAAAGCACCCGATATTCGACTAGCAATTTTGATTCCGATCTGCTTGGTGGAACAAGGATTAATGCATTTATATAAAATGCGCTTTTTGTGTTTTCTTCGCAAGTTTGTCATGGCTGTGCATTTTGGCTGCCCAGTCCTCGCTCTGCATGTCACTTCACATTCCACTGGGCTTTTCACTGCTCGCCTATGCAGTTGTTAGCGCAGCCTTCGTAACTATGCTTTTTTCACCACAATTCTCGTTGACACAAAAACTAGTTTGCATTAACTCTTGCTTAAAAATGGTATTACACAGACGCTGGAATGTGCTAAACCAAAACGATGGAGAAGACAGAGGAGTGGTTTGGCGACACCAGTACTTCATTCCATACCTCTGTCCAGCAACAGTTGCAATTTCTTATATCTGCACACTTGTTGTAAAAGGATTACGCAATAAAGGGAATAAAATATATTCCCGAGACGTTCGTTACAAGTGGATGTTAATGCTGCTGAAATTAGTAAGTAGTAAGGGACCGTGTGCAATTTACTTGCGATTGTGGTGAATACAGCTTAGGCCCATTGTTAGCGAAACCGAGGAGCTAAATAAAAAAACAGTTGATAACAGCAGCTGCAAGAATAGGTTACTTTATGGAAAATTCATTGGCGCATTGCACTATGCTCTTTAGTCGAGTTCTTTATATCTGACTTCTGCCTTCCTCAAGTTATCCCCCCTCCCTACGACCACAGAAATCTATTGTAACTTGAGACCATTGACACCAAACAGTGTATCTGATGAAGTTGCGACCAAAGGGATTAACAGCTTAGTTCTATCGCTCATTTGGGGAGGTACTATGCATGCAGAAAAGGCGCATAAACCAGTCGAATCGGTGATATTTACGAGTTCTCAGCGCACTATGCTGCTGTTCGAGATCTTGAAAGTGAGATGGCCATTGTGCTACTCATAAAACAGCACGTTGATAAAAGCAGTACTAATGGGCAATGCTTTTAATGCTGGCAACTAGCAGTGTTGCCGGTGATGGTGAGGTAAGAATCAACCATCACATTTATGCGGTGCACAAAAGATGAATGGAGAAAACCAACCTACAAAAGCAGTCATAGTTGGCAAAAGAAATGAGATATAACCTTTTTATTCTTTATACAAAATTTTCTAGGATGATGTCTGATCCTAAATGGGCAAATTATGTTTCTCTAATATACGTTTACATTCTCCGCACATAATTTCAATGCGTTAAGGTGCAAAATGTTCCTAATCAACCAATAGACGTTTGCTGCAGCCAAACAGAGCGCTACCTTTAGCTCAAAAATTGAAGTTGATAATCGCTCTATTGGTTAGAGTTTACATGTATTTGACCGATTTCTTGGGCCAGAGGAGGTAGTTCATTGATAAAACAATCGCACCGCCTTTCCAGAAGAGAACCCTTCCTGCATGTCTACGCAACAAAGGAAGACCAGAGAAGAGTCACTCACTATGTCCCATTGTTAACACAACATCCTCCACTCCGCACTGTTCTAAGTTGAGAAACGTCAATTCGTCAACACCAACAGCCTGCTTCTCATTGAAACCATGGGATGATTGGAGGAGATGAGGATTAATGAAGTCGAAATCGGCGAACAATTTATCAATCCTCTTGGCTTTCAGTCCAACCCGAACCGGCTCCTTGCACTCTGGCGACAGCAGCATCACACGACGCACACCATGCTTGTCACGAATATTTCCACGTTGTCTGGTGATCAGGGGCATGTTCCTATCGGATACAGCCGCTAGTAGTATGGGGTCGTAGGAGACGGGATCAAATTTCTCCTTGACTTTCAAATTGCAGGGTCTGTATGGCGTTTCTATTTTGCAGGTCACCACTTCCTCCCAATCGACGTGCTTGAAGAACTCAAGAAGCTTCACACCATCAATATCCACGCGTTTATTGTGATTGTATGTGAGACAGGCTTTGAAGAATTTGCGTAGAGGTGTGGACACGTTCGGCAAACGACCTGTCATAAAACGACATGAGTGCAGCCAATTCTGCGCAGTGGCATGACCGTACATGATGTAGGCGACGAGAATGCCCAGACTCCAGATATCCGCCCTGGTCGTGATTTCCACCCCTTTCTTCACTTCAGGTGCCATGTAGAGGGGTGTTCCAGTAAAGTCTGTCTTCCTGAGTGGTCCTACCCTCCAAGACATGTCTTATGAGCGATCAAAGTCAGTGATGAAAATGTGGCCCGAATCAGCAATAAACACATTGCTGGGCTTGACGTCCAAGTGGACAATTTGCATGGCGTGAAGATGCTCTAGACCACAAACAATCTCGCAGCTGTAAAATCGTGCATGCTTTTCCCCAAGCAAGCCAACAAATGAGATGAGATCTCGCAGGTTGAATCCGCTTCCCTTGCGCAACACAAGGGCTGGAGCCCCGCGAATTAGAAAGCTTTGAAAAAGCGTAGTCAGAAACGGCGATTGCTCCTCCTTCCTAGCGAGTCGCACCAGGATGCGGTGTTCTCGAAGAGCACATCGAACTGCAGAGCTGTTTTGCAAGTAGAAGCGCTTCAACGCACAAGTCATTGTTGTCGTGGTGTCGTCACATCCTCGCGTACAGACCACCTCATAGACAAAGGAGTAGGACCCACAAGAAATAAACTTTACTGCACCAAATTTACCGGTTTGCATGCCTTGCGCTTACTCAATACTGACACTTGCCGATCGACTGATTTCAAAAATCGACACAACTGCCAAAAGCTCTTTTGCGCAAACCAATCAAATCACATCCTGTTGTCTGTTGGGTCGACTCATTTGATTTTCACCTGCGACGATGCTAAATGGATATCATGCATCAATTCTTTACGGCACTAATCTGGCCATGATTTTGAGAGCTCTAAAGAGATGTTTAAACAAGGGCTGATGATCGGTGCGTTTTATTCTGCTGGAGCTGTTTGGATTTCTGTTGTCTGCACCAGCAGGCAGGCTGACATTACCTTCCTTTGGTGCCCTCTCTGGGGGCAAGGTGCTGCAATTTCCTTGATGCACTTCAGGAGTGGAGGTCGACCCACGAGACAGCCTACACTGGGTGTCAGTTTGTATATCTCGTACCCTCAGTCTTTGTCGCATCCATTCATTGGGTGGGGATTTTCAACTCGCCTTAATGTTTCATGTGTGCTTCCCTTCTCTCATGTCTGAGCAACAGTAAAGTTGGTTTGCCGTGGCGCATTTGGTGTCCAATGCGCAAGAGAACGCACACTGTGTGTTGGCTGTTGTAAACAGTCACTTTACTTGACGTTATTCGATATTCTACCTGTGGGCATTAAAAGGCAGCAATCGTTGAGATTCAAAAAGACATTTGCAATACCTTTTCAACCATAGTGGGAGAGTATCCGGCAGAGCATGTAACCTGTGGTGGGACCCATGTACTGCCAACCCAGTGGGCCAGTTTGTCTCTGTCGAAACAGTTACGTCGCATGCTTCTCCCTTACTAGTTCAGCGTAGGTTAAATCACGTTTATTTTGAATCCCGACTTGTGGGTACATAATCTAGGATGCATATTTCATCCAATAGTTTTACCCAGATGCCACATGACTGGGTAGCTATGACTGTAAGGCGTGTTTATTTGTCAAGAAGAAGAATTTTCGGACATTTTGTGTTTTGCTGACTGCAACGTGTTGCGACCCCGGAAAGCCTACAGGTGTCACACTGGTGGTAGGTGGTCCATGCTAGGTTGTTAGCATGACCTGACGAAAGCCTGCATTCATTCGGACTCACCAACTTTGCTTCAAACCATCGTCACAAATAGCTATGATCTGTTTCCGTTGTGGAAGCTATAAGCTAAAGTCGAATTTGAAGCGGAGCGGCAAACTTGATGTCAACGCAATGGTGCTGATTTACCCATAAATGTGGGTTGGGTGGAGGATCAAAGACAAACAGAAGCAAATCATAAAGTGTTTGATGGAAGGTTTTAATAAATTGTGCTATTCAAAATCTTTAGGTACATGGACAGTTTAAAAGCAATCCACATGCTCTCAGCCTCTGAGTCCGTCATTTCGAATGCTCGAGCTTCTCTGATGGAGTGCACCGAATCCCCAACTGCGCAGAGAGCACCAACTGTCACAAACAGATACAATCTCTCGTCTATACTGAGGCAGTATTGTGTCGGACCCAATTCATGGCCATTCGTTCTTGGAAGGATATTTGCTGCGTCCTTGTAAAATCGCAAAAGACTCCGCAGCGACTTCAATGCATACATTTATTGTGTTAAAGCACTAGCTGGTGAACCATTGGCTGACCCCTACCTGGTTAGACACTGGTTGATCATATGAAGACGCTCAGAATGCACTGATTTTCACTGCGAATTTTAATCTTTCGGTGAAGGGCCACCATTCTTTTCATGTTCTTCTCCTTTCTTTCTCACATTCTTCTCAGGCGTGCCCTCTTGCTTCGGTGTTCTAGATCCCTTTTTCCACGCGGAAATCAACCGAACACGGCTAAAAGAAAGGTCACTCAAGCTATGAATGACAGGTCACTTGCTTCCCATCCCTCTGTAGTCACTACTCCATCTACCTAACCAACTATCGAGCACAAAAGAGCTCTACTGCAGGCCAACTTACACCTTTTCCCAAAGCTTTTGTTGCCATCATTATTACCACTCGAACCTCATCGGGTGGCTCCGATCGCCTTTATTATGTGTACGTACTAAGGGACGCTAATTCGCTCCTCTTTATTCGAGATGGGTGAATAAATTTTGATCACAATCTACACACGGTAGCTCCAATTTCTCCCAGTTATTGTGTTCCACAACCCCCAAGTTGACCCTAGATTTTGGTGAAGTATTCTGCGCCCGTCGTCCGTGGTCTGTCATCTCGTCTGTGTGCCACACAGAAAAAAATATCTCACACCTACATCTTTTTTGCTCAATTTTATCCTGGCATCGGTGTTGAGCAAAATACTTACATTTTAGCATGAATGTCAATAGACAGGAAGCCTTTTAAGGTACTGAATGCGTTCGCAAATTTGAATATCCCAATTACAAATTCTAAGTGAGTGACAAAAGAGGCAGTGTTTAAAAGTAAAATTCTGCTTTACTAATACGACCAACATGGAAAGGTTTTTTAGTGCTGGAGGAAGGAGTTACTGTTCCTACTCCCCATCAACACCACATGCATTAAGCGCCTGATAACTGGCTGTATAGGAATAGCCATGGATCCAATCTAGCTCCGGGCGGAGACTTACCGTATCTCTTGAGGGTCCAGTAGGCTCGACTTCTGATTCACAAATTCAAGCAGGCGGCAATATTGCAATGAGACCCAGATAGGCCCTATTCATTGGGCAAAATTAAATTTGCGACACCTTGTTGCACCTGTTCTGATCGTGTTTGTCACTATTGGCAAGAATTGTATCTCATTTAACGCTTCATTCAAGCCCATCAATTCTCTGATGCTGAGTGAACTTGATTATTAGAAGGGACGAATTACTACATGGAAAACCCTTGTTGCGGTGTTTAAGTGCTCATTATCGCCATTCAGCTTACCTTAATGGAGGCGAGTGTCGTTTCATATGAAATAAAACACTCTGCAGTGTGGCTTAATAGGTGGGTCCCTCTTACTGTTGTGACGCTCGAATCACTGCTCTTCCTCTATCTATGTTGATAAAAGTAATCCCTCATAGTAGCTGCACGTAAATCTCCCCAGTAATGTTTACTTCCTATACTATGTTGCTTAAAATGGACGCTGTTTGAACCTCAGGGCATGACGTAGAATAAATTTTGTGTTTGCTGGTGCGAAGAGCTGTTAGTTAACTCCGAGATTGCCTTATATGATGGTGTTAAGCGTCTGCCTCATTAGGACACACACATTCTTTCACGCGTCGCTCTAAACATGACATAAAGAAGCTTCCTCCTCATAGGTGCATTTCATGCAGCGGCTGATAATCGGTGCGTTTTATTCTGCTGGAGCTGTTTGGGTTTTCTGTTGCCTGCACCAAGAGGCAGGCTGGCATTACCTTCCTTTGGTGCCCTCTCTGGGGGCAAGGTGCTGCAATTTCCTTGATGCACTTCAGGAGTGGAGGTCGACCCACGAGACAGCCCACACTGGGATCAGTTGTGTATCTCGTACCCTCAGTCTTTGTCGCATCCA
>CM010313.2:26672048-26712225 GCA_001923025.3 Taenia multiceps | reverse complement strand
TAGCGACCCGTGAACCTGCTTACGTCCCAGTATTTACTTAAATTCCATCTATGGACATTGCACAAAGTATGTAAATTAATCGAGCTCAATGTGATGTCCAACACCACTCTGTTTGAGGTGCCAATTAGAGTGGTTAAAGTAAACAATGCTCAAGTTCCCATGCTCGCAGAATCGCATAATTGCACACGTTTCGCTGGCGTGTTTTGGGATAATGGTCAAGATTCAAGGCAGTTCTCAGACAAACAACGAGAGCAATACTGTATACCACAGACTTTTCGCAACACATGTCAATCAGTTTTTTCGGGACACATTGTTCCAATGCAATTAAATATCATTTAACTGCGATAAATGTACCAATCCACGCCTATCCTTACAGTCAAACAACCTAAATCCAAGTGCTATGTGTAAGTCGAAACCACTCCATGGAACCTCGGGCTCATCACTAGAGTCACATGCAGACATGTCAGTCCATCTGTCTAGGGTCACATGGTCCATGATGATGCATGCTGTTCGCCGATTGTCGTCATCTCAGGGTCATGTAACTCATAAACACAATCTACCTATCGCTTTATTTCCACTTTCCTAATTGCTAAACAACCCATGATAGTCTTGGTGCGCACATCTAGAAGTGGGTATGTAGGCCAAAAATTAGGAATTTCACAGCTATTGTGATTTTAATAAATTTCTGCATTGAAGATGGCGCTTCAATTCTGCCTCATACTGTTAGCGGTCTTCGGTCTATCTAAGGGAATCTGGGCAGACCGCAGAAAGATACGTCCAAAATAATGTCGATTGACGCAATTATTCTGCATGGACCGGAGTCGATTCAATATTGCATTTCGATGGAAATGTAGGCAATCATCAGTTAATTCGTTCACTATTGATGCTAAAATTAAAAAAAAGTAGATTCAATGTAGTAAAATTGCGTGTTCAGTCAACGTTTCGTATTTAAGTCACATTTTGGTCATGCGGTCGTCCTCGACGCGCCAACTCGGGGAACCAGTTGAACGAACCAATACCCTTGTCACTATGACCATGCAAAAACACTAATTTGCCAGGTTCGTAGGACTTGAACACACCCAATACGACATTCAATCTCTACTGTTATTTAACTTCGGGCTTTTAATTTCGGATAAAATTTATTACCTTGTTAACCACTGGTTATGCTGATACTTTTCCTATAGTAACGATTGTTTGCAGTGCCTAAGTTTCATTTGATACAAAGCAAAAGTCGAGATGAAAGATTTGGTTTACGGGTGGTAGCAACATTGCCATCAAAAATTAAACAGCGGTATTGTGAACATTGTGGCATTTGACCTAAAGGACTTAATTCAGTGACGTTTGTGTCAACTTCAGGTTGTTGCATGCACCTGATGCAGTGAAACAGATATCGCCTCTGACATCTGGAAAAACTGCCCACAAAGATGCATTGTTTTTCCAACATCAATTCCCTTGTCGAGTTTTGCTACCACTATATTACGCTCGAAAAGAAGTGAGTTTAATAACACACTTGGGTACCTAAACATACGATGTTGGACGATAATTTCGCCAGCGACGAACATAGCTCCATTTAGGCACTAAGTTTCATCGTCGCAAAGAAAATTGATGAAATCCCGCTTAAATAGAACTGGAGATTCTGATTTACGATAGCAAGGAGCTGTTGATGCTGCTGCGGCAAGAGTTGTTATAAGTTGTTCTTCTGCGTCACCATCCGTGCCGAGGTGGATGGCGATGACGTCTGTGCGACTATGATGGTCTGCATCACTATGGAATTACTTCTCACGGCCTCGTAATTGACTCCAAGCGCAGCGATCGCATTGTTAGTGAATAGTCCATCGTTGCCGCCTACATTTGCAGCAGGATTTTGCGATGCCGAGGGCTAAATTACCATACACTGCAATAGGTGGTGGCCGAAATGACTTTGGATAGAATGGGCAACATTGACAGACACGAGTTTTCCTTTCGCTGGTGAAGGGATCGGATCTATTCTACTGCTGTAGATTTCTACAATGAAAGAGTAGGTCAGTCCACATTCGTTTACGTTCATGGCCCTCAGAAGCATTTGAGGCCCTAACTTCCATTGCGTAGATATTCCCCTATGTTAATTTTCCAACAAATTAGTAGATATCATTAACGAACGTGCTTGCAAAATATGGCAAATCAAGACTTCGATCGTGTCCATCGCCCCGTGGTGGAATGAAGCAAGTTGTGTTACAGCAGGGCTCGGGCTCAGGCTCGGGTTTGATGATTGCGCATAACCCTTAGGTAAGGAAACCCCTATGACTACTTTAAAGCTTCTTCTACAAAGCGCACCAGTAGCCACATGCTGGTCTCTATTCAAAACAATTATCGTTAATAGCTATGATAAGTCCTAGGCGGTGTCAAGACCGTTACAGCACAATTCGTAGTGTTTACAACTCCTAAGATATTCCTATTTAAAACAGCCTGGCAGCCGGTGAAACTCTTTGTGGCGCCATCTTCAACTCAAAGCAAGTTAAGAGCAGAATAATATGAAAGCGAGGTCAGCACAAGAAAGCGATATGTCGTGAAATATTTTCCTTAACTACGTGGCCCATCTAATTCCATCAACAAGGCTACGCTGTCAACAGTAGATCATTTAAATAGCTACAATGCATCAGTTTCTAAGAGTTTTACCTCGGCCTGTGTGAAATTTGGATGAATTGGTTAGCATAGACAGAAAATAAAGCATATTTTGATCTTGCCCGCTCCATTGCAAACACTGGCAAAACAACCACATGTGGGGTCGATAACATAGTTTTCCCACAGAAGGAGACATTGTGCTCTATATTTTTCCCTACACATGTGTCGACACACTAGTGCCACCTACACTTGCATGAGTTGCAAGACTGCTAAGTTGGCCACCATAAAATTTGTTTACAAATATGTGTTTATTGCCGCCTTTTGATTAATTTGTAAAAATATGGCAGAAAAATGAGAAACTAGAAATTGTGTCGCGTCTGAATGCAGCACAGTATCACTCATAGGCTCTTTACTGATCGATTTGGAACCAGGATTCCGCCTTCGGGATCACTTTACACATGGATTGGGTAAGAATAAATTGCATTTATGGTTTCCTATCATATTATTTGTGCACAAATTAGCGGTAGTCATTTACTGGATATTTCAACCTCACTCTTCATTTCTTAGATTCTATACGAGTTGCCGCAATACCTAAAAGTGTAAACTACGTTTAGAATACTAGTGAGTTAAAGTCAATTAACTGCCTGAGGGTTGTGGCTGGAAGCCATCTAGCCAAATCGAGATAAGGGTTGAACCACGAACGAGCTGCGTACCGCATTCCACCGCCATAGAAAAGGTCTGAATGTTATTGGTTTTGACTGGTGGCTTAGGTCAGTGTGTGCATGAGGCATTACACATGTAAAACAATGCATCTTAGCTTAGATTCGCAGTGTTTAAAGCTTCTTCTATGTCGATCCACAACTTGTTACGGCACCAAAAAGGAAAGATTGAGTAGCAAGTGCTAGCTTATTCCCGTTTTAGTGAAGTGCGATTTTATTGTAAGACGTTTCATAGTTAGGACTGGCTGCACAAACACACAGTCACAATCCATTTGCTTGTTTATATGCAAGTACTCGGCTTCGCACTAAGCTCTTTCCTCCATTGCTGGTACCTATGCAATTTCTCGTGTTCTACAATAAAATTGAACTAACACAAGCATCTAGAGCTGCGCTCTGTTCCGTCTACTTAGGCCCAGAATTGATCAGAATTATATCAAAGCAGCTTATTCCATGCAGTAATCACTTGTGGCAGTTCTCGTCTAAGTTGGCGCAAAAATGGAAATACACGAATGCATGCACTTAAAAAATTCGCATTCATTTGTGACCAGAATTAATTCAGCTGGAATGCCAGATGCATGCTTCGTCCTAAGTCCATGCCTTCAGCAAGGACTTAGAGCGAAACTATTTTCTCGCCCTTGTGATTGCAAATTGATCAGAAATGAAACTCAGAATCCTACTCCCTTTCATAATTGTTTGCGGCATTTCTCGTTATAAGAGCTGACAATTTTGGTGCATCCAATATATAAAGAACTTAATTTGGCAAAGAAGCAGCGATAGCACAAATATCTGCAATTTTGTTCCAGAATTGATTATTTTTGAGACTTAGTAGCAGGGTCTCTTCTGCAACTGCTTGCAACATTTCTCATTTCGCAATGAGGCGATTCAGGCACTGTCAGATTGTAGTGATTCCATTTTGTCGAGGAATTCAAAGAGAGCAAGGATAAAAGGCTCTGTTCGATCATATATTTATCAATGAAATATTAGCTACAATCTAGAATCAGCATCTTGTTCCCTCCTACAAAATATTGGAGCAGCTCTCGTTTTCAAATCGGACAAGGTGATGTGACCAATGTGTGTGTTGTTCATTCTGTCAAGAAAAGCTGAGACTCTATGTGTTTTGAGGTGCGATCTTTGCTATCCTTTCTAATGGAAAATTGCACTGATTTTCAGTTTAGTGCCTTACTTACGTCTGTAAAGTCTTGTGACATTTCTCGTGTTGAAATCTGTCCCATGGTTTCAAAGGCGTTGGAGTGCAAAAACAGATTTATATTGTAGAAATTATGGGTAGGTTATGCCACGAGACCCTCCCCTGGTGCTAACCTTTCTCCTCCTTGCTTCATTCGCGTGTGACATTCGCATAATAACATGCTGTCCGGTGTAAATGACATTAAAATTTAAATCTATGATTAATTTCTTTGAGTGTGCTATTCAAAAACATTCAAATTCCTTTCATTAAGCCAATTTCTTCACATTTTACTCATTGGCAGCTGCATACGAGACACAATTCGATCGCAAATAAGGCACGGAGTTGAGGTGGCTTTACATACCCTTGGCAATAAGTTGGTACTGATTATGCCATCTGCGGAGAGAAGGCTTCCTCTCAATCACATGCTTAAGTCGGATACTTGTCAGAGCAGCTATAAAAGTTCATCCTTTCGGGGTGGTCTCGCCCGTCGTCATAGGTAATGTAGTGCCTAACGCCCCTCCTGATTGTGAACAGCAACAAACTAGTTTTGCATGTGCAAGCGCTTGATCTGCAACAATACTAAACGACCTCGTAGAAGATATTCTTATAGACCGACTGATCATTAAACACGACTGAGTCAGCAATGAGGCACACTTTGAGGGCACAAGCCACCATCAAATGCAACTGCCGCTCCATCTATCCACCCTGCAACCTGCGCACGCTTATTTAGAGTGATTGGTTGATAACTGACTACCACCTATTAGTAGAGCATTGTAAGGAGATGAGCGGGTTTATCATGTAACCCCGGGTTCCCTCAAAAGTTGCTGCAAAACAGGAGCTGCATGGGGCAAAACATTTAAGTGGTTAGTATTTTTGAATCACAAACAAATAACAGTTCACTTAGCGATGGCTAATTTTAGGCTACCTCACTAGGCCCTAACTGAAACACTTCAAAGTGTGGAAGCAACACGCTTGCCATTTACACTTGCATTGGTGTTTAGAGCATAATACATCACTTTAGGCCACTTCAAATGCAAAAGTTTTCGATCTGCGCCTTAGTCATTCCGCATAATAATAATCTTTGGTAATGGCAAAATAAGGTGCTTCATTTCGACCTCCATTTTAGCTATCTGTACACCAAGCTTGGGTCCAAGTAAAGGTCCACATTCAATTACATGTACCATAAGAAGCAGAACATTTGTAACCAGTTAATCAATTGGATAAATGCCCCTGTAACCAACAAATTTATTTAAAATTCCGAGCTCGTTATCAACGTGGTGAGGATGCTTTGGAATAAAGGGAGTTCTGTTACATACGGGGTAGACAATTTACTCGATACACTAAGTGAGAATTCACCAGAGGTGCTAACTACCTTGAGTGGTGAATGTCAATGAAAGATTTAGCAAAGAATGACTGCCTAAAATTAATAGAAAACTAAAAGGAAAATCCACTTTACGTGTCAAGATTTCAACAGTAGTTTCATTTAAAAAAGACAACATAGCCGCTTATATAGGCCTTGCAAAAAGGCGCAGCGAATTTTGAGATGAATCGCATGGAAAGTGAAAGCATTTGCCAGATCCACGGCGACTCCGGTTAGGTTGGATTTGAGTGGATGATGCTGGAGTTGTTGGCAGTGGCAGAGCATCCAAGATCAGCGTTCTTAGCAAGGGCATCAACATCGTCCTCCACGTCCATGTCAGTGACGACAACAAGAGCAAAAGTGACTAACATGAGTTCAAACATGAGAGTGGTGAGTGATCTCTCGCAAGAGAGTAGATTGAAGGCACCGATGAGTGGGAAACTCGTCTTTTCTGTGTATGTACCTAAGAAGTCACAAAGTTAATCTTGCCAAATGCCGTCAACCATTGTGGCCAGGCAATACGCCTAAACCAACGACCTCGATGGTAAGCTCGAATTGGCTGTTGATAAGCGAAGAGAGAATCGATGAGGACAAATATCCGCCGCATCTCCAATGGTGACAGAGCTTTCACTACGACGCTCACAGTCAGGAGGCGTGAAATTTCCTGCAAGATAGTCACAGCTCATATGACAATTCCAGTTTCGTGTATCGATTGACAACCTAATTAATTACCTCCCCGCATGCTCGCTCACTGGCTTGTTCCATTGGTTGACTTCGAGGAAATCAATAGGAATGGATTTGAAAGCCACATGCTCTTGCAGACGCGAGCAGACAAGAGGCGTCAGGTCAGAGTAGACATCAGTTTAGCAGCTAAAATAGCTTTCATTGTGACTGTAGGATGTAACAGTGGTATTTGGCTCCTTACCCAGCTTAATTCCATTTGTTGATGATTGGGGGCAGTCTCTCCACATGGTTAGCCTTCATATATTCAGTAAAAGTACTTCTGCCAGCAAGCGCTTAAAAGTGTCACAGTTTTCTAGCACGAGAGGATTTACTTTAAACATCAGTCTACATTACTATGCGCTTCCCTTTACCAGTAAATTCAATAAACGATGGCCTTTGGCAAGTTCGGATGCTTTGGAAGCGAAAAAGCCTCGGATAAAGAGCATTATTATCATGCCACCTTGCAAAAACTGAGATCTAATCAGTCTTGGCAGTTTTGGAACCTTAGTGTTATTGGAGCAGAAAAGTTGTGGTCTGGTAGCACTACTGACTCAGAGTATTGGCGAATTTGCCCTGCTGTTCAGCGTTTTCCAACCTCTATATGTGTCGCTGAAGTTAGTATGCAGCGACAGAAACCTCACGCTCCACCACTCAAACTGCAACAGGCTGATTTCCTTAGAAGCCTAAACTACTTCACGTGTTTACGACCCATGTAAATTAAACCAAAATGTCACACTGCCCCACCAGTTGATTGTGCCACCACCCACAGCCACCTATACTTGAAGATGTGAATAAGCACTATCTTAAGATCGTAGCATGCATATGCGCTAGAAAGGAAATGGGAAGCATGACACGCTCACACCCCCAAGCCTGCTCTCAACCATTTGCAAAGCATTGATTTATATGCGACACAAATAAGGAGAATATTTACATTTGCAAGGAACATAAATGCCAAATCACATCGCCAGTTCAGTGATAAGGTAAATGCGCACGGATACGGTCAAACCAACTAAGTCAAATCACTGGCATAATATGCGTGGTCTACGCGATCTCATCGCCTGACGTCGTCCTGCGTTCCGCTTCCCTCAGCACATTTACTCGAATGAAAGAGATTCTCGATAGTGAGTACTTAAAGGAAAAAGTAGAGCTGCTTAAAACCAGATCTTAAAATAAAAGAGGCAACATAATCAAAAGTGCTCATTTACATGTTAAATTATTTGGATAAAAATTCCGCACCTCAAAATCGATCCAACTTATTGCACACCTTTAATCAATGCTTCTTCAACTACTAGGCCGCTATGGCACCACAGTAAAGTTTGCACAGGTAAGCTGCAGTAGCATCCATCCGTCTCAACACGTTGCTGATATTATGCTGAAACCATCCACACTGCTTAGATAAGGCGTATGAACCAGGCATTTATAGCTTGCGTACTTACAAACTTGCCTTTTTTCCAAATATGGTAAATTCATAGTTGTGGTGCCAATGCTGCGATCGGTTTGCCGGTTAGCGCTGCTAGGTTAGTGTAGAATGCGTGCAAATTCAGGGAGGCATTAATTAGGGAATAGACACGAATTTTGCTAGGAGTGATTGTAGCACTGCTGTGGGTGGCACATTGCTCAGTTATGCTTCTTTTACCTTTGGCAGTGAGGATATAAAGTAGAGGCACACCTGAGCAATGTGTTGCCCACAGCAGTGCCACAACCATCCCTAGCATAATCTGTGCCTATTCCATAAGTGATGTCTCCGTGAATTTATACTCATTCCACACTGACCTAGAAGGACTAACCGAGCCACCAATCGCAACGCAGGCACCACAACTATGAATTTGCCATGTTTGGAGAAGAGGCAAATTTGTAAGTGCAAGAGCCATAAACGCCTTGTTCAGGCGTCTTATCTAAGCAGGTAGATGAATGCCACCGAAGCTTACCTATGCAAACTTTGATTGTTTACATGAAGGTGTTGCTTATTGTAAAAGCCTCACGGCGTCGTGCTGCTTCCATGAAACAAACAGCGATAAATTGGATCGTGTTGTGAGTTCTTTCTCCCTATTCCGAGTCTGGCCATGTGGATGCTAGGGAATTATATTAAAACATACCACCAGTCAACCTGCCTACAATATACAACACAGTGAACTGGTCTAGAAGATTGTCACAAGTTTCTCCTCCGCTTACTGTTCTCTTCCGTTTTCACACCACTGAGTGTCTGCCAATATGTAAAGCTTCACCTACTAACGGTTTACGTATTTTAGGCTTCCATGGGTAATAACGATTCGCTTGTACTGCGGAGTGATATGAGACCGCAAAAATTACCATGCCTTTGCATGCAGTCTTCTTTTAAGTGCGCACGTTATTTTTACGGCTATATATTTATTCGCCACGCTATAGCCATTCTGACATCTTATTTACTTATTACTTCAATGGAACCCCATTCTCGTAAATAGCACCAGGCAAGGTATGAAACAACAAAACTAAGTGCGAAATCCTCTCTTATACTGAGCACATGTCTATTCTTAAAGCACACAGTAAAGCGTACGTCCGCGTGAACGAGTTAATGCAGCCCGTTAGACCGCACTAAGACAGGATGATGAATGTGCATTCACTACATTTGAAATCAAATGTGCAATGCAATAAAAACCAGTGGCCTGCAGATTGACGCTCAAGCGTTGGTCATGCGATATTAACGTGTCGCTGACGTTTACTGGCTTAACTGTGGTTCACGGAAATGTGTTCGACCCGACTCTGTGGATTCTGATACACAAGTCTTTATAGCAATGATTGAATTAGGTTTACCATTCAATCGCATTCACCTATTTGTTATGCCTGCTTATTCGCTCCTCAAGCATTTGCAGCCTCACCATTTATTACCTGCACATCTTGCGTTCACCCGTACAAAGAATCATCGCAAAATGCAAAACAGCACAAAAGAATCAGCCAAGAAGTATCCTTGTGTACACGTTCATCAAAATAATTGGCATGACTTTTCGTGAAAACACCCTTCTCCTTTCGAAGCAATAAAACTTCTGTGCGCAAGGAAAGGAAGTTAGCACCACAGTTTGCCATGGATTCATACATCTTATTGCCACAAATTTTTGATTTAGGGCTGATCTAGTCCTTGTGAATTAAAGCTTGAACGTGTCCTCCATTGCTTAGCTTCCTTTTTGAGTTTGTAACTATGGCTCCACGTTGTGTGTCACGTTGCAGCTAGTGTGAGTGGTTCAATTTGACCTTCTTTCTAGCATGTGATTGCACTGCGACCTAGCACGAAGTTGTTTGGGCGTGGCAGTCAAATTGCTGCTACGAAGAGTAATTATCCATTGGTTGAAGAACTGTCTTTGTTTTGTGCAGTTGATTGGATCCACCTGGAATAGCGAAATGGAGGAGTTTTAATTTGACCCTTATCCAACCATCGAAGTAGTATTTTTCACTCTTTGGTTGGATCTGCCTTTGGAAAGACAACGGTAATGAGTCCTAGAAATGATTTTGTCGAACCTACCTTCACTGAAGCACAGAACTCTTAAACTGACGATAATTATGGCTATAAATTCAACACCTTGTTGATAAGCCCATTAAAGGGGACAAAGTACATTCGCGACCATTCAAGCATGCAGCATCGATATACGAGTTTTATCACTATCGTTTGTGGAAGAAATGTGCGCATGCATCAGTTGTTAAATGAGTGCATTAAGTTGCTGGAAAAGGAACTCTACAAGGGTAAAATTGGTATTAATATACAGTTTTGCGATCGGGTTATATCTGTCGCAGTGTGAGGCCTGATGAAGCCGAAATGCGCCAAAGGTTTTCATAAGCACTGCAAATGTTTGAGGAGCGAATAAGCAGGCATGCCAACTAGGTGAATGCGACTGAATATTAAACCTAATTTAATCATTGCTATAAAGACTTGTGTATCAGAATCCACAGGGTCGGGTCGGACACATTTCCGTGAACCACAGTTAAGCCAGTAAACTCCATGATTCACATGTGCTCTACATTTTTGTGTTGGAAGCCAGGCAGACCTGCACTGTCACGCACAATGTCGCTGCATCGCAGCATTACTGCACAATAATTGGAGTGCGTCTAAAATAAGATGACGACGAGATGTGGTCGCTAGGGTGGGGTGAGCTAATGCCTTCATCACAAAATTGTAACGTGAAAATAGGTAGGGAAAACAGTGCGCAGCACAAGTGTGTCGCCTGATCGGAATCTTCCATTACGAACTTTCAGATGGGTCACACCGGATTTATGTCCGCCAATGCCAACGTTCGTATCAACACACATACAAATCGAAAGTTGTAAGAAAATAAGAAACAGCCCTTTAATCGGTGAAGAATCCTTTCTAGCAGCAGCGGTACCTTGACTGCTATGCTTGAATGAATTCATTCGGGATGAATATGCTGTCATGTGCTAGACTGGAGGCAAATTTGAACCACTAACATTGACTGCAACGTGGGAACCAATTTGTGAGTTCATTGGCAACCTCACAAAGAGGCAGGCACTTACAACAATGGCTTTCTTGTAGGTCTTAGCTTCTCAGAAAATGAATCGATTTGGCTGATGAAATAAAAGCCAAATTCACAGCTTTTCTGGTTTCCAGCTGGCGTACCGTTTCAAATTTTTAGCTTATTTTGTATTCAAATTGTGTACCAAACCATTGCGGTGGCCGTTGTACCAGTGGACAAAATTGATGGTCCCTTCTGGCCAAGAATATAAGTGGATGCCATTTGGCACAATAGAGTAGGTTTAACGTATAAACCTTAAATTTTATGTAGTCTTTAAATGCATTTTAACCTGAAACTTTGAGATATTAGCGCACTAAATTCTTATACGTCAAATGTATGAAAATATTTAAAATGCTCTTACGTTAAGGTGGGTAATAGATTTTTGCATTTTGAATGCAGAGCCTTTAACCGAAAACATTAAGATACAAATGCACCCTACTGAGATAACTTCTTCCTACTTTTAATTAGTGGTAATAAATAACGTAGGTCAAGTTGCATTGTTGTCGACATGCAAGACTAAATTAGGCTGGAAAGAGATAATGCCAAAAATATGGGTGTTTGTGGGCGAGGAGAATAGAAGTTTTGGGTTAGTCAAAGTTAACGTCGAGCACTTTTCTATTTTTCGTCCATACTACTTAGAGTTTCGCTACGATTAATAGTTGACGGAAAAAATATTTCAACCTTTTGTACTATTCACAACCCCGCATTTTTAGCAACAGGGTAGCATAAGAGTGATATCTAGAAGGTTATCAACTACTATATTGGCTCCTAGGCCATTTTATAAAACAAAATTGTAACGTGCGGAGACTTAAATGTATGTACAGTCATCTGTGGAGTGTAAGTTTATTGTGGTCGATGACCACTTTTAATACCTTATATCTACTTTTAGTTGCTGTCCATTGAGGGCACTTGCAGAGATCGGTGTCAGACAGCCTTCGTGTAAGACACAAGGTGGCATGTCCCACAAGGATGAAACCTTGCCTAATTTGGCTGCATAGCTAAACCTAATCCTCACGAATATTCAGTTAGAGCGTCTGCTGCGCTGATTCGAAATAAGCTGCGGCTAGTTTCCTTCTTCATTACTGACACAAATGTTTTTACTTTATACTTCTAGCGCATTTCGACTGCAGTGTGGTCTGCTTTGGGAGTCCACATGAATAAATAAGTTATGCTTTGAGTTTGGGTTTGATAAAAAGTAGTCATTGTAATGAATTGCACAGTGGACGGACTAGTTAGCATCCTCGGATTTAGTCATCGACCAGTTGTCATTGCCATTTGGTCTACGTCGATCGCTTCCCTCTTCAACGACATGTTATTAACAGAGGTTCTTTCGCTCTGGTCTGTTGTACGGCATCCCAAGGATGATTCGAGTCGACTTGTAATGCAAACCAAGCCCAAACTCTAGAATATAGTAAGCAAACACTGTGTCAACTCGCTCAAGAAGATGAATGCTGCGGAATGCGATAGCACCAGCTCAATTTCTTGCTACACAATGTTTGATTTTGTCCCTTTCCTCTTAAACATGAGTGCATAAAATGGAGAACTTAAACGAAAGGGCAAAGTTCCCGTGGTGAATGTTAACCTTTCAGTAAACACTTGTTCAATAGATTTTCTGTGGACTAGGTTTTGGCATCCTATTTCATGCTTTGACTTGGTGACTAATGCGAGCGTTATTGCAACTACTCAGTGCGTGCTTGTGTTTTAGTGCATCGCAGAAAACATTGCCGCAACAACAACACTTTTCCTCACCTTGTACTTTTCATGCTCTTCCCATGTCCAATATTGTAGCAGAAGTATCTATTTTTAAATAAGACTGTGCCTCCTACGGTGGCTTTTATAAGAGGCCAAAATCACGTTTTCTGTCCTAATCTCGATTGAATTCTCTTAAGAATGGCCATGCATACCTAAGCCTAATCATGTTGGCTAAGCTAGTTTGTAAAAATTTCACCAACCATACGAAATACCCATCGTTTTCATGAAGCCTTGTTGTTGCTCACAGCCTGCCGTCAGAACTAGAAAGAGATTATTTTCTCCCTGAGGCTCAACATCTTGCAGGATTGCGTAAAACTCTTGCTTGTTATGCGTTTAAATCCACATTTCTGTTTATTTTAGCACGTTCATTGGAGTAAACTTTGTTGGACGCAAATGCATCCAAATTGAATGGATGGCATTTACAGACGCGCATTGATTGCAGATTTGATGTTGGGTCCCCTGATGTGCAGAAACTTAATGCTGGACTTAAAAATGTCGCACACTAATCAGGTGCACTATGACATAATACACCTTAGCAACACACGGTTTTATTAAAGAGTCATAAAGAAAGCTGCTATCATTGACGAAGTAAAGGATCTCAATTTGCATACTAGAAAAGTAAAACGTGCAAAATATTTACCCAGCCTTCCTAAAATTAAAGTTGTTTTATATATATTTTAAAATAGCTGCTAGACCATCAAGGCAAAGCGAAAGTGAAAAGTGCTGCCTATTACCACTTGCACCCAACAAGCTATCCTTTCAATGAGTAGCATCGACTAACAACTTTATCGTGTATGCCATCAAATTTCGAATTAGAAAAACTTAAATAAAATCTACGAATATGTTTGGAGCATACAGGGTTTTGTGATGTCAAATCTGAAACTGCCAATTTCGTTGCTGTCGCAGCCACCGCCTTAAATTTCGAAAGAAGAGATTGCATTTATCAACCCACGAGACCCCGTAGAGTTGCATGCTGGTTGCTAGTAGTTGGTCTTCTTAGAACCAGGTTTGCTCGCAAACACCCTAATAGGGTCTGTGATAAGTCACATCTCTGACGACTCAACTGCCACAAATGATGCGGTGGCTAACCTTTACTTTGTGCCTTGAAGCTAAAAAGGCCTTGTATTTTCCACCCATCTGACCCCTTTCCTTCGACTTACTTCCCAACCTTGGTGTCGACTACAACTGTTGCTTTGCTAGCGTTACCAAAGCTGTCGTGGGTAACAATTGTAGAATGTCGCCAGCCTAGGACTTGATAGAGGTCAAGAACAAAGGTTGTTCACCCAGCCACCTTTCCAGAGGTTGATGAGGACAAGAAGCAAAGGAGTAAATGTTAAAGACTTAGGACACCACGTTATCGTAACTTGCTCTTAAGATAGAAAGCAGATTATGAAGCGACATACATAGTGCTGTCCAAGACAATCCCAAAGCGTATAGTATAGTATAGTATAGTATAATGTGCACAGCCATGAGGAACAGCGGGACGAAAGTGCGTGTGACGACAGGAAGGGAGAGAAAGAGGTAAACTAGAATGGACCCAAAAAAGCCGTGATTGAATTCGCACAATAAGGAATAAAATGGTACGTCCAATTATCGAATGCTGAAAATGAGAGTAATGAAGAAGTTAAGTTGACAGGTTGCAATACATATCCCTGTAATAAGGATATCGGGGAAAAAATCAGTGACAGTTAATTTGCATAAGGTTTATTGCAGAAAAATTTCACAAGTTTAGCTATCTGCGTTTGGGTTCACCAGAAGCGTTGACGGCATCTTCTCGCCGTGACCTACGATGGGCACAAAGTTAATCTTGCCAAATGCCGTCAACCATTGTGGCCAGGCAATACGCCTAAACCAACGACCTCGATGGTAAGCTCGAATTGGCTGTTGATAAGCGAAGAGAGAATCGATGAGGACAAATATCCGCCGCATCTCCAATGGTGACAGAGCTTTCACTACGACGCTCACAGTCAGGAGGCGTGAAATTTCCTGCAAGATAGTCACAGCTCATATGACAATTCCAGTTTCGTGTATCGATTGACAACCTAATTAATTACCTCCCCGCATGCTCGCTCACTGGCTTGTTCCATTGGTTGACTTCGAGGAAATCAATAGGAATGGATTTGAAAGCCACATGCTCTTGCAGACGCGAGCAGACAAGAGGCGTCAGGTCAGAGTAGACATCAGTTTAGCAGCTAAAATAGCTTTCATTGTGACTGTAGGATGTAACAGTGGTATTTGGCTCCTTACCCAGCTTAATTCCATTTGTTGATGATTGGGGGCAGTCTCTCCACATGGTTAGCCTTCATATATTCAGTAAAAGTACTTCTGCCAGCAAGCGCTTAAAAGTGTCACAGTTTTCTAGCACGAGAGGATTTACTTTAAACATCAGTCTACATTACTATGCGCTTCCCTTTACCAGTAAATTCAATAAACGATGGCCTTTGGCAAGTTCGGATGCTTTGGAAGCGAAAAAGCCTCGGATAAAGAGCATTATTATCATGCCACCTTGCAAAAACTGAGATCTAATCAGTCTTGGCAGTTTTGGAACCTTAGTGTTATTGGGAGCAGAAAAGTTGTGGTCTGGTAGCACTACTGACTCAGAGTATTGGCGAATTTGCCCTGCTGTTCAGCGTTTTCCAACCTCTATATGTGTCGCTGAAGTTAGTATGCAGCGACAGAAACCTCACGCTCCACCACTCAAACTGCAACAGGCTGATTTCCTTAGAAGCCTAAACTACTTCACGTGTTTACGACCCATGTAAATTAAACCAAAATGTCACACTGCCCCACCAGTTGATTGTGCCACCACCCACAGCCACCTATACTTGAAGATGTGAATAAGCACTATCTTAAGATCGTAGCATGCATATGCGCTAGAAAGGAAATGGGAAGCATGACACGCTCACACCCCCAAGCCTGCTCTCAACCATTTGCAAAGCATTGATTTATATGCGACACAAATAAGGAGAATATTTACATTTGCAAGGAACATAAATGCCAAATCACATCGCCAGTTCAGTGATAAGGTAAATGCGCACGGATACGGTCAAACCAACTAAGTCAAATCACTGGCATAATATGCGTGGTCTACGCGATCTCATCGCCTGACGTCGTCCTGCGTTCCGCTTCCCTCAGCACATTTACTCGAATGAAAGAGATTCTCGATAGTGAGTACTTAAAGGAAAAAGTAGAGCTGCTTAAAACCAGATCTTAAAATAAAAGAGGCAACATAATCAAAAGTGCTCATTTACATGTTAAATTATTTGGATAAAAATTCCGCACCTCAAAATCGATCCAACTTATTGCACACCTTTAATCAATGCTTCTTCAACTACTAGGCCGCTATGGCACCACAGTAAAGTTTGCACAGGTAAGCTGCAGTAGCATCCATCCGTCTCAACACGTTGCTGATATTATGCTGAAACCATCCACACTGCTTAGATAAGGCGTATGAACCAGGCATTTATAGCTTGCGTACTTACAAACTTGCCTTTTTTCCAAATATGGTAAATTCATAGTTGTGGTGCCAATGCTGCGATCGGTTTGCCGGTTAGCGCTGCTAGGTTAGTGTAGAATGCGTGCAAATTCAGGGAGGCATTAATTAGGGAATAGACACGAATTTTGCTAGGAGTGATTGTAGCACTGCTGTGGGTGGCACATTGCTCAGTTATGCTTCTTTTACCTTTGGCAGTGAGGATATAAAGTAGAGGCACACCTGAGCAATGTGTTGCCCACAGCAGTGCCACAACCATCCCTAGCATAATCTGTGCCTATTCCATAAGTGATGTCTCCGTGAATTTATACTCATTCCACACTGACCTAGAAGGACTAACCGAGCCACCAATCGCAACGCAGGCACCACAACTATGAATTTGCCATGTTTGGAGAAGAGGCAAATTTGTAAGTGCAAGAGCCATAAACGCCTTGTTCAGGCGTCTTATCTAAGCAGGTAGATGAATGCCACCGAAGCTTACCTATGCAAACTTTGATTGTTTACATGAAGGTGTTGCTTATTGTAAAAGCCTCACGGCGTCGTGCTGCTTCCATGAAACAAACAGCGATAAATTGGATCGTGTTGTGAGTTCTTTCTCCCTATTCCGAGTCTGGCCATGTGGATGCTAGGGAATTATATTAAAACATACCACCAGTCAACCTGCCTACAATATACAACACAGTGAACTGGTCTAGAAGATTGTCACAAGTTTCTCCTCCGCTTACTGTTCTCTTCCGTTTTCACACCACTGAGTGTCTGCCAATATGTAAAGCTTCACCTACTAACGGTTTACGTATTTTAGGCTTCCATGGGTAATAACGATTCGCTTGTACTGCGGAGTGATATGAGACCGCAAAAATTACCATGCCTTTGCATGCAGTCTTCTTTTAAGTGCGCACGTTATTTTTACGGCTATATATTTATTCGCCACGCTATAGCCATTCTGACATCTTATTTACTTATTACTTCAATGGAACCCCATTCTCGTAAATAGCACCAGGCAAGGTATGAAACAACAAAACTAAGTGCGAAATCCTCTCTTATACTGAGCACATGTCTATTCTTAAAGCACACAGTAAAGCGTACGTCCGCGTGAACGAGTTAATGCAGCCCGTTAGACCGCACTAAGACAGGATGATGAATGTGCATTCACTACATTTGAAATCAAATGTGCAATGCAATAAAAACCAGTGGCCTGCAGATTGACGCTCAAGCGTTGGTCATGCGATATTAACGTGTCGCTGACGTTTACTGGCTTAACTGTGGTTCACGGAAATGTGTTCGACCCGACTCTGTGGATTCTGATACACAAGTCTTTATAGCAATGATTGAATTAGGTTTACCATTCAATCGCATTCACCTATTTGTTATGCCTGCTTATTCGCTCCTCAAGCATTTGCAGCCTCACCATTTATTACCTGCACATCTTGCGTTCACCCGTACAAAGAATCATCGCAAAATGCAAAACAGCACAAAAGAATCAGCCAAGAAGTATCCTTGTGTACACGTTCATCAAAATAATTGGCATGACTTTTCGTGAAAACACCCTTCTCCTTTCGAAGCAATAAAACTTCTGTGCGCAAGGAAAGGAAGTTAGCACCACAGTTTGCCATGGATTCATACATCTTATTGCCACAAATTTTTGATTTAGGGCTGATCTAGTCCTTGTGAATTAAAGCTTGAACGTGTCCTCCATTGCTTAGCTTCCTTTTTGAGTTTGTAACTATGGCTCCACGTTGTGTGTCACGTTGCAGCTAGTGTGAGTGGTTCAATTTGACCTTCTTTCTAGCATGTGATTGCACTGCGACCTAGCACGAAGTTGTTTGGGCGTGGCAGTCAAATTGCTGCTACGAAGAGTAATTATCCATTGGTTGAAGAACTGTCTTTGTTTTGTGCAGTTGATTGGATCCACCTGGAATAGCGAAATGGAGGAGTTTTAATTTGACCCTTATCCAACCATCGAAGTAGTATTTTTCACTCTTTGGTTGGATCTGCCTTTGGAAAGACAACGGTAATGAGTCCTAGAAATGATTTTGTCGAACCTACCTTCACTGAAGCACAGAACTCTTAAACTGACGATAATTATGGCTATAAATTCAACACCTTGTTGATAAGCCCATTAAAGGGGACAAAGTACATTCGCGACCATTCAAGCATGCAGCATCGATATACGAGTTTTATCACTATCGTTTGTGGAAGAAATGTGCGCATGCATCAGTTGTTAAATGAGTGCATTAAGTTGCTGGAAAAGGAACTCTACAAGGGTAAAATTGGTATTAATATACAGTTTTGCGATCGGGTTATATCTGTCGCAGTGTGAGGCCTGATGAAGCCGAAATGCGCCAAAGGTTTTCATAAGCACTGCAAATGTTTGAGGAGCGAATAAGCAGGCATGCCAACTAGGTGAATGCGACTGAATATTAAACCTAATTTAATCATTGCTATAAAGACTTGTGTATCAGAATCCACAGGGTCGGGTCGGACACATTTCCGTGAACCACAGTTAAGCCAGTAAACTCCATGATTCACATGTGCTCTACATTTTTGTGTTGGAAGCCAGGCAGACCTGCACTGTCACGCACAATGTCGCTGCATCGCAGCATTACTGCACAATAATTGGAGTGCGTCTAAAATAAGATGACGACGAGATGTGGTCGCTAGGGTGGGGTGAGCTAATGCCTTCATCACAAAATTGTAACGTGAAAATAGGTAGGGAAAACAGTGCGCAGCACAAGTGTGTCGCCTGATCGGAATCTTCCATTACGAACTTTCAGATGGGTCACACCGGATTTATGTCCGCCAATGCCAACGTTCGTATCAACACACATACAAATCGAAAGTTGTAAGAAAATAAGAAACAGCCCTTTAATCGGTGAAGAATCCTTTCTAGCAGCAGCGGTACCTTGACTGCTATGCTTGAATGAATTCATTCGGGATGAATATGCTGTCATGTGCTAGACTGGAGGCAAATTTGAACCACTAACATTGACTGCAACGTGGGAACCAATTTGTGAGTTCATTGGCAACCTCACAAAGAGGCAGGCACTTACAACAATGGCTTTCTTGTAGGTCTTAGCTTCTCAGAAAATGAATCGATTTGGCTGATGAAATAAAAGCCAAATTCACAGCTTTTCTGGTTTCCAGCTGGCGTACCGTTTCAAATTTTTAGCTTATTTTGTATTCAAATTGTGTACCAAACCATTGCGGTGGCCGTTGTACCAGTGGACAAAATTGATGGTCCCTTCTGGCCAAGAATATAAGTGGATGCCATTTGGCACAATAGAGTAGGTTTAACGTATAAACCTTAAATTTTATGTAGTCTTTAAATGCATTTTAACCTGAAACTTTGAGATATTAGCGCACTAAATTCTTATACGTCAAATGTATGAAAATATTTAAAATGCTCTTACGTTAAGGTGGGTAATAGATTTTTGCATTTTGAATGCAGAGCCTTTAACCGAAAACATTAAGATACAAATGCACCCTACTGAGATAACTTCTTCCTACTTTTAATTAGTGGTAATAAATAACGTAGGTCAAGTTGCATTGTTGTCGACATGCAAGACTAAATTAGGCTGGAAAGAGATAATGCCAAAAATATGGGTGTTTGTGGGCGAGGAGAATAGAAGTTTTGGGTTAGTCAAAGTTAACGTCGAGCACTTTTCTATTTTTCGTCCATACTACTTAGAGTTTCGCTACGATTAATAGTTGACGGAAAAAATATTTCAACCTTTTGTACTATTCACAACCCCGCATTTTTAGCAACAGGGTAGCATAAGAGTGATATCTAGAAGGTTATCAACTACTATATTGGCTCCTAGGCCATTTTATAAAACAAAATTGTAACGTGCGGAGACTTAAATGTATGTACAGTCATCTGTGGAGTGTAAGTTTATTGTGGTCGATGACCACTTTTAATACCTTATATCTACTTTTAGTTGCTGTCCATTGAGGGCACTTGCAGAGATCGGTGTCAGACAGCCTTCGTGTAAGACACAAGGTGGCATGTCCCACAAGGATGAAACCTTGCCTAATTTGGCTGCATAGCTAAACCTAATCCTCACGAATATTCAGTTAGAGCGTCTGCTGCGCTGATTCGAAATAAGCTGCGGCTAGTTTCCTTCTTCATTACTGACACAAATGTTTTTACTTTATACTTCTAGCGCATTTCGACTGCAGTGTGGTCTGCTTTGGGAGTCCACATGAATAAATAAGTTATGCTTTGAGTTTGGGTTTGATAAAAAGTAGTCATTGTAATGAATTGCACAGTGGACGGACTAGTTAGCATCCTCGGATTTAGTCATCGACCAGTTGTCATTGCCATTTGGTCTACGTCGATCGCTTCCCTCTTCAACGACATGTTATTAACAGAGGTTCTTTCGCTCTGGTCTGTTGTACGGCATCCCAAGGATGATTCGAGTCGACTTGTAATGCAAACCAAGCCCAAACTCTAGAATATAGTAAGCAAACACTGTGTCAACTCGCTCAAGAAGATGAATGCTGCGGAATGCGATAGCACCAGCTCAATTTCTTGCTACACAATGTTTGATTTTGTCCCTTTCCTCTTAAACATGAGTGCATAAAATGGAGAACTTAAACGAAAGGGCAAAGTTCCCGTGGTGAATGTTAACCTTTCAGTAAACACTTGTTCAATAGATTTTCTGTGGACTAGGTTTTGGCATCCTATTTCATGCTTTGACTTGGTGACTAATGCGAGCGTTATTGCAACTACTCAGTGCGTGCTTGTGTTTTAGTGCATCGCAGAAAACATTGCCGCAACAACAACACTTTTCCTCACCTTGTACTTTTCATGCTCTTCCCATGTCCAATATTGTAGCAGAAGTATCTATTTTTAAATAAGACTGTGCCTCCTACGGTGGCTTTTATAAGAGGCCAAAATCACGTTTTCTGTCCTAATCTCGATTGAATTCTCTTAAGAATGGCCATGCATACCTAAGCCTAATCATGTTGGCTAAGCTAGTTTGTAAAAATTTCACCAACCATACGAAATACCCATCGTTTTCATGAAGCCTTGTTGTTGCTCACAGCCTGCCGTCAGAACTAGAAAGAGATTATTTTCTCCCTGAGGCTCAACATCTTGCAGGATTGCGTAAAACTCTTGCTTGTTATGCGTTTAAATCCACATTTCTGTTTATTTTAGCACGTTCATTGGAGTAAACTTTGTTGGACGCAAATGCATCCAAATTGAATGGATGGCATTTACAGACGCGCATTGATTGCAGATTTGATGTTGGGTCCCCTGATGTGCAGAAACTTAATGCTGGACTTAAAAATGTCGCACACTAATCAGGTGCACTATGACATAATACACCTTAGCAACACACGGTTTTATTAAAGAGTCATAAAGAAAGCTGCTATCATTGACGAAGTAAAGGATCTCAATTTGCATACTAGAAAAGTAAAACGTGCAAAATATTTACCCAGCCTTCCTAAAATTAAAGTTGTTTTATATATATTTTAAAATAGCTGCTAGACCATCAAGGCAAAGCGAAAGTGAAAAGTGCTGCCTATTACCACTTGCACCCAACAAGCTATCCTTTCAATGAGTAGCATCGACTAACAACTTTATCGTGTATGCCATCAAATTTCGAATTAGAAAAACTTAAATAAAATCTACGAATATGTTTGGAGCATACAGGGTTTTGTGATGTCAAATCTGAAACTGCCAATTTCGTTGCTGTCGCAGCCACCGCCTTAAATTTCGAAAGAAGAGATTGCATTTATCAACCCACGAGACCCCGTAGAGTTGCATGCTGGTTGCTAGTAGTTGGTCTTCTTAGAACCAGGTTTGCTCGCAAACACCCTAATAGGGTCTGTGATAAGTCACATCTCTGACGACTCAACTGCCACAAATGATGCGGTGGCTAACCTTTACTTTGTGCCTTGAAGCTAAAAAGGCCTTGTATTTTCCACCCATCTGACCCCTTTCCTTCGACTTACTTCCCAACCTTGGTGTCGACTACAACTGTTGCTTTGCTAGCGTTACCAAAGCTGTCGTGGGTAACAATTGTAGAATGTCGCCAGCCTAGGACTTGATAGAGGTCAAGAACAAAGGTTGTTCACCCAGCCACCTTTCCAGAGGTTGATGAGGACAAGAAGCAAAGGAGTAAATGTTAAAGACTTAGGACACCACGTTATCGTAACTTGCTCTTAAGATAGAAAGCAGATTATGAAGCGACATACATAGTGCTGTCCAAGACAATCCCAAAGCGTATAGTATAGTATAGTATAGTATAATGTGCACAGCCATGAGGAACAGCGGGACGAAAGTGCGTGTGACGACAGGAAGGGAGAGAAAGAGGTAAACTAGAATGGACCCAAAAAAGCCGTGATTGAATTCGCACAATAAGGAATAAAATGGTACGTCCAATTATCGAATGCTGAAAATGAGAGTAATGAAGAAGTTAAGTTGACAGGTTGCAATACATATCCCTGTAATAAGGATATCGGGGAAAAAATCAGTGACAGTTAATTTGCATAAGGTTTATTGCAGAAAAATTTCACAAGTTTAGCTATCTGCGTTTGGGTTCACCAGAAGCGTTGACGGCATCTTCTCGCCGTGACCTACGATGGGCACAAAGTTAATCTTGCCAAATGCCGTCAACCATTGTGGCCAGGCAATACGCCTAAACCAACGACCTCGATGGTAAGCTCGAATTGGCTGTTGATAAGCGAAGAGAGAATCGATGAGGACAAATATCCGCCGCATCTCCAATGGTGACAGAGCTTTCACTACGACGCTCACAGTCAGGAGGCGTGAAATTTCCTGCAAGATAGTCACAGCTCATATGACAATTCCAGTTTCGTGTATCGATTGACAACCTAATTAATTACCTCCCCGCATGCTCGCTCACTGGCTTGTTCCATTGGTTGACTTCGAGGAAATCAATAGGAATGGATTTGAAAGCCACATGCTCTTGCAGACGCGAGCAGACAAGAGGCGTCAGGTCAGAGTAGACATCAGTTTAGCAGCTAAAATAGCTTTCATTGTGACTGTAGGATGTAACAGTGGTATTTGGCTCCTTACCCAGCTTAATTCCATTTGTTGATGATTGGGGGCAGTCTCTCCACATGGTTAGCCTTCATATATTCAGTAAAAGTACTTCTGCCAGCAAGCGCTTAAAAGTGTCACAGTTTTCTAGCACGAGAGGATTTACTTTAAACATCAGTCTACATTACTATGCGCTTCCCTTTACCAGTAAATTCAATAAACGATGGCCTTTGGCAAGTTCGGATGCTTTGGAAGCGAAAAAGCCTCGGATAAAGAGCATTATTATCATGCCACCTTGCAAAAACTGAGATCTAATCAGTCTTGGCAGTTTTGGAACCTTAGTGTTATTGGGAGCAGAAAAGTTGTGGTCTGGTAGCACTACTGACTCAGAGTATTGGCGAATTTGCCCTGCTGTTCAGCGTTTTCCAACCTCTATATGTGTCGCTGAAGTTAGTATGCAGCGACAGAAACCTCACGCTTCCACCACTCAAACTGCAACAGGCTGATTTCCTTAGAAGCCTAAACTACTTCACGTGTTTACGACCCATGTAAATTAAACCAAAATGTCACACTGCCCCACCAGTTGATTGTGCCACCACCCACAGCCACCTATACTTGAAGATGTGAATAAGCACTATCTTAAGATCGTAGCATGCATATGCGCTAGAAAGGAAATGGGAAGCATGACACGCTCACACCCCCAAGCCTGCTCTCAACCATTTGCAAAGCATTGATTTATATGCGACACAAATAAGGAGAATATTTACATTTGCAAGGAACATAAATGCCAAATCACATCGCCAGTTCAGTGATAAGGTAAATGCGCACGGATACGGTCAAACCAACTAAGTCAAATCACTGGCATAATATGCGTGGTCTACGCGATCTCATCGCCTGACGTCGTCCTGCGTTCCGCTTCCCTCAGCACATTTACTCGAATGAAAGAGATTCTCGATAGTGAGTACTTAAAGGAAAAAGTAGAGCTGCTTAAAACCAGATCTTAAAATAAAAGAGGCAACATAATCAAAAGTGCTCATTTACATGTTAAATTATTTGGATAAAAATTCCGCACCTCAAAATCGATCCAACTTATTGCACACCTTTAATCAATGCTTCTTCAACTACTAGGCCGCTATGGCACCACAGTAAAGTTTGCACAGGTAAGCTGCAGTAGCATCCATCCGTCTCAACACGTTGCTGATATTATGCTGAAACCATCCACACTGCTTAGATAAGGCGTATGAACCAGGCATTTATAGCTTGCGTACTTACAAACTTGCCTTTTTTCCAAATATGGTAAATTCATAGTTGTGGTGCCAATGCTGCGATCGGTTTGCCGGTTAGCGCTGCTAGGTTAGTGTAGAATGCGTGCAAATTCAGGGAGGCATTAATTAGGGAATAGACACGAATTTTGCTAGGAGTGATTGTAGCACTGCTGTGGGTGGCACATTGCTCAGTTATGCTTCTTTTACCTTTGGCAGTGAGGATATAAAGTAGAGGCACACCTGAGCAATGTGTTGCCCACAGCAGTGCCACAACCATCCCTAGCATAATCTGTGCCTATTCCATAAGTGATGTCTCCGTGAATTTATACTCATTCCACACTGACCTAGAAGGACTAACCGAGCCACCAATCGCAACGCAGGCACCACAACTATGAATTTGCCATGTTTGGAGAAGAGGCAAATTTGTAAGTGCAAGAGCCATAAACGCCTTGTTCAGGCGTCTTATCTAAGCAGGTAGATGAATGCCACCGAAGCTTACCTATGCAAACTTTGATTGTTTACATGAAGGTGTTGCTTATTGTAAAAGCCTCACGGCGTCGTGCTGCTTCCATGAAACAAACAGCGATAAATTGGATCGTGTTGTGAGTTCTTTCTCCCTATTCCGAGTCTGGCCATGTGGATGCTAGGGAATTATATTAAAACATACCACCAGTCAACCTGCCTACAATATACAACACAGTGAACTGGTCTAGAAGATTGTCACAAGTTTCTCCTCCGCTTACTGTTCTCTTCCGTTTTCACACCACTGAGTGTCTGCCAATATGTAAAGCTTCACCTACTAACGGTTTACGTATTTTAGGCTTCCATGGGTAATAACGATTCGCTTGTACTGCGGAGTGATATGAGACCGCAAAAATTACCATGCCTTTGCATGCAGTCTTCTTTTAAGTGCGCACGTTATTTTTACGGCTATATATTTATTCGCCACGCTATAGCCATTCTGACATCTTATTTACTTATTACTTCAATGGAACCCCATTCTCGTAAATAGCACCAGGCAAGGTATGAAACAACAAAACTAAGTGCGAAATCCTCTCTTATACTGAGCACATGTCTATTCTTAAAGCACACAGTAAAGCGTACGTCCGCGTGAACGAGTTAATGCAGCCCGTTAGACCGCACTAAGACAGGATGATGAATGTGCATTCACTACATTTGAAATCAAATGTGCAATGCAATAAAAACCAGTGGCCTGCAGATTGACGCTCAAGCGTTGGTCATGCGATATTAACGTGTCGCTGACGTTTACTGGCTTAACTGTGGTTCACGGAAATGTGTTCGACCCGACTCTGTGGATTCTGATACACAAGTCTTTATAGCAATGATTGAATTAGGTTTACCATTCAATCGCATTCACCTATTTGTTATGCCTGCTTATTCGCTCCTCAAGCATTTGCAGCCTCACCATTTATTACCTGCACATCTTGCGTTCACCCGTACAAAGAATCATCGCAAAATGCAAAACAGCACAAAAGAATCAGCCAAGAAGTATCCTTGTGTACACGTTCATCAAAATAATTGGCATGACTTTTCGTGAAAACACCCTTCTCCTTTCGAAGCAATAAAACTTCTGTGCGCAAGGAAAGGAAGTTAGCACCACAGTTTGCCATGGATTCATACATCTTATTGCCACAAATTTTTGATTTAGGGCTGATCTAGTCCTTGTGAATTAAAGCTTGAACGTGTCCTCCATTGCTTAGCTTCCTTTTTGAGTTTGTAACTATGGCTCCACGTTGTGTGTCACGTTGCAGCTAGTGTGAGTGGTTCAATTTGACCTTCTTTCTAGCATGTGATTGCACTGCGACCTAGCACGAAGTTGTTTGGGCGTGGCAGTCAAATTGCTGCTACGAAGAGTAATTATCCATTGGTTGAAGAACTGTCTTTGTTTTGTGCAGTTGATTGGATCCACCTGGAATAGCGAAATGGAGGAGTTTTAATTTGACCCTTATCCAACCATCGAAGTAGTATTTTTCACTCTTTGGTTGGATCTGCCTTTGGAAAGACAACGGTAATGAGTCCTAGAAATGATTTTGTCGAACCTACCTTCACTGAAGCACAGAACTCTTAAACTGACGATAATTATGGCTATAAATTCAACACCTTGTTGATAAGCCCATTAAAGGGGACAAAGTACATTCGCGACCATTCAAGCATGCAGCATCGATATACGAGTTTTATCACTATCGTTTGTGGAAGAAATGTGCGCATGCATCAGTTGTTAAATGAGTGCATTAAGTTGCTGGAAAAGGAACTCTACAAGGGTAAAATTGGTATTAATATACAGTTTTGCGATCGGGTTATATCTGTCGCAGTGTGAGGCCTGATGAAGCCGAAATGCGCCAAAGGTTTTCATAAGCACTGCAAATGTTTGAGGAGCGAATAAGCAGGCATGCCAACTAGGTGAATGCGACTGAATATTAAACCTAATTTAATCATTGCTATAAAGACTTGTGTATCAGAATCCACAGGGTCGGGTCGGACACATTTCCGTGAACCACAGTTAAGCCAGTAAACTCCATGATTCACATGTGCTCTACATTTTTGTGTTGGAAGCCAGGCAGACCTGCACTGTCACGCACAATGTCGCTGCATCGCAGCATTACTGCACAATAATTGGAGTGCGTCTAAAATAAGATGACGACGAGATGTGGTCGCTAGGGTGGGGTGAGCTAATGCCTTCATCACAAAATTGTAACGTGAAAATAGGTAGGGAAAACAGTGCGCAGCACAAGTGTGTCGCCTGATCGGAATCTTCCATTACGAACTTTCAGATGGGTCACACCGGATTTATGTCCGCCAATGCCAACGTTCGTATCAACACACATACAAATCGAAAGTTGTAAGAAAATAAGAAACAGCCCTTTAATCGGTGAAGAATCCTTTCTAGCAGCAGCGGTACCTTGACTGCTATGCTTGAATGAATTCATTCGGGATGAATATGCTGTCATGTGCTAGACTGGAGGCAAATTTGAACCACTAACATTGACTGCAACGTGGGAACCAATTTGTGAGTTCATTGGCAACCTCACAAAGAGGCAGGCACTTACAACAATGGCTTTCTTGTAGGTCTTAGCTTCTCAGAAAATGAATCGATTTGGCTGATGAAATAAAAGCCAAATTCACAGCTTTTCTGGTTTCCAGCTGGCGTACCGTTTCAAATTTTTAGCTTATTTTGTATTCAAATTGTGTACCAAACCATTGCGGTGGCCGTTGTACCAGTGGACAAAATTGATGGTCCCTTCTGGCCAAGAATATAAGTGGATGCCATTTGGCACAATAGAGTAGGTTTAACGTATAAACCTTAAATTTTATGTAGTCTTTAAATGCATTTTAACCTGAAACTTTGAGATATTAGCGCACTAAATTCTTATACGTCAAATGTATGAAAATATTTAAAATGCTCTTACGTTAAGGTGGGTAATAGATTTTTGCATTTTGAATGCAGAGCCTTTAACCGAAAACATTAAGATACAAATGCACCCTACTGAGATAACTTCTTCCTACTTTTAATTAGTGGTAATAAATAACGTAGGTCAAGTTGCATTGTTGTCGACATGCAAGACTAAATTAGGCTGGAAAGAGATAATGCCAAAAATATGGGTGTTTGTGGGCGAGGAGAATAGAAGTTTTGGGTTAGTCAAAGTTAACGTCGAGCACTTTTCTATTTTTCGTCCATACTACTTAGAGTTTCGCTACGATTAATAGTTGACGGAAAAAATATTTCAACCTTTTGTACTATTCACAACCCCGCATTTTTAGCAACAGGGTAGCATAAGAGTGATATCTAGAAGGTTATCAACTACTATATTGGCTCCTAGGCCATTTTATAAAACAAAATTGTAACGTGCGGAGACTTAAATGTATGTACAGTCATCTGTGGAGTGTAAGTTTATTGTGGTCGATGACCACTTTTAATACCTTATATCTACTTTTAGTTGCTGTCCATTGAGGGCACTTGCAGAGATCGGTGTCAGACAGCCTTCGTGTAAGACACAAGGTGGCATGTCCCACAAGGATGAAACCTTGCCTAATTTGGCTGCATAGCTAAACCTAATCCTCACGAATATTCAGTTAGAGCGTCTGCTGCGCTGATTCGAAATAAGCTGCGGCTAGTTTCCTTCTTCATTACTGACACAAATGTTTTTACTTTATACTTCTAGCGCATTTCGACTGCAGTGTGGTCTGCTTTGGGAGTCCACATGAATAAATAAGTTATGCTTTGAGTTTGGGTTTGATAAAAAGTAGTCATTGTAATGAATTGCACAGTGGACGGACTAGTTAGCATCCTCGGATTTAGTCATCGACCAGTTGTCATTGCCATTTGGTCTACGTCGATCGCTTCCCTCTTCAACGACATGTTATTAACAGAGGTTCTTTCGCTCTGGTCTGTTGTACGGCATCCCAAGGATGATTCGAGTCGACTTGTAATGCAAACCAAGCCCAAACTCTAGAATATAGTAAGCAAACACTGTGTCAACTCGCTCAAGAAGATGAATGCTGCGGAATGCGATAGCACCAGCTCAATTTCTTGCTACACAATGTTTGATTTTGTCCCTTTCCTCTTAAACATGAGTGCATAAAATGGAGAACTTAAACGAAAGGGCAAAGTTCCCGTGGTGAATGTTAACCTTTCAGTAAACACTTGTTCAATAGATTTTCTGTGGACTAGGTTTTGGCATCCTATTTCATGCTTTGACTTGGTGACTAATGCGAGCGTTATTGCAACTACTCAGTGCGTGCTTGTGTTTTAGTGCATCGCAGAAAACATTGCCGCAACAACAACACTTTTCCTCACCTTGTACTTTTCATGCTCTTCCCATGTCCAATATTGTAGCAGAAGTATCTATTTTTAAATAAGACTGTGCCTCCTACGGTGGCTTTTATAAGAGGCCAAAATCACGTTTTCTGTCCTAATCTCGATTGAATTCTCTTAAGAATGGCCATGCATACCTAAGCCTAATCATGTTGGCTAAGCTAGTTTGTAAAAATTTCACCAACCATACGAAATACCCATCGTTTTCATGAAGCCTTGTTGTTGCTCACAGCCTGCCGTCAGAACTAGAAAGAGATTATTTTCTCCCTGAGGCTCAACATCTTGCAGGATTGCGTAAAACTCTTGCTTGTTATGCGTTTAAATCCACATTTCTGTTTATTTTAGCACGTTCATTGGAGTAAACTTTGTTGGACGCAAATGCATCCAAATTGAATGGATGGCATTTACAGACGCGCATTGATTGCAGATTTGATGTTGGGTCCCCTGATGTGCAGAAACTTAATGCTGGACTTAAAAATGTCGCACACTAATCAGGTGCACTATGACATAATACACCTTAGCAACACACGGTTTTATTAAAGAGTCATAAAGAAAGCTGCTATCATTGACGAAGTAAAGGATCTCAATTTGCATACTAGAAAAGTAAAACGTGCAAAATATTTACCCAGCCTTCCTAAAATTAAAGTTGTTTTATATATATTTTAAAATAGCTGCTAGACCATCAAGGCAAAGCGAAAGTGAAAAGTGCTGCCTATTACCACTTGCACCCAACAAGCTATCCTTTCAATGAGTAGCATCGACTAACAACTTTATCGTGTATGCCATCAAATTTCGAATTAGAAAAACTTAAATAAAATCTACGAATATGTTTGGAGCATACAGGGTTTTGTGATGTCAAATCTGAAACTGCCAATTTCGTTGCTGTCGCAGCCACCGCCTTAAATTTCGAAAGAAGAGATTGCATTTATCAACCCACGAGACCCCGTAGAGTTGCATGCTGGTTGCTAGTAGTTGGTCTTCTTAGAACCAGGTTTGCTCGCAAACACCCTAATAGGGTCTGTGATAAGTCACATCTCTGACGACTCAACTGCCACAAATGATGCGGTGGCTAACCTTTACTTTGTGCCTTGAAGCTAAAAAGGCCTTGTATTTTCCACCCATCTGACCCCTTTCCTTCGACTTACTTCCCAACCTTGGTGTCGACTACAACTGTTGCTTTGCTAGCGTTACCAAAGCTGTCGTGGGTAACAATTGTAGAATGTCGCCAGCCTAGGACTTGATAGAGGTCAAGAACAAAGGTTGTTCACCCAGCCACCTTTCCAGAGGTTGATGAGGACAAGAAGCAAAGGAGTAAATGTTAAAGACTTAGGACACCACGTTATCGTAACTTGCTCTTAAGATAGAAAGCAGATTATGAAGCGACATACATAGTGCTGTCCAAGACAATCCCAAAGCGTATAGTATAGTATAGTATAGTATAATGTGCACAGCCATGAGGAACAGCGGGACGAAAGTGCGTGTGACGACAGGAAGGGAGAGAAAGAGGTAAACTAGAATGGACCCAAAAAAGCCGTGATTGAATTCGCACAATAAGGAATAAAATGGTACGTCCAATTATCGAATGCTGAAAATGAGAGTAATGAAGAAGTTAAGTTGACAGGTTGCAATACATATCCCTGTAATAAGGATATCGGGGAAAAAATCAGTGACAGTTAATTTGCATAAGGTTTATTGCAGAAAAATTTCACAAGTTTAGCTATCTGCGTTTGGGTTCACCAGAAGCGTTGACGGCATCTTCTCGCCGTGACCTACGATGGGCACAAAGTTAATCTTGCCAAATGCCGTCAACCATTGTGGCCAGGCAATACGCCTAAACCAACGACCTCGATGGTAAGCTCGAATTGGCTGTTGATAAGCGAAGAGAGAATCGATGAGGACAAATATCCGCCGCATCTCCAATGGTGACAGAGCTTTCACTACGACGCTCACAGTCAGGAGGCGTGAAATTTCCTGCAAGATAGTCACAGCTCATATGACAATTCCAGTTTCGTGTATCGATTGACAACCTAATTAATTACCTCCCCGCATGCTCGCTCACTGGCTTGTTCCATTGGTTGACTTCGAGGAAATCAATAGGAATGGATTTGAAAGCCACATGCTCTTGCAGACGCGAGCAGACAAGAGGCGTCAGGTCAGAGTAGACATCAGTTTAGCAGCTAAAATAGCTTTCATTGTGACTGTAGGATGTAACAGTGGTATTTGGCTCCTTACCCAGCTTAATTCCATTTGTTGATGATTGGGGGCAGTCTCTCCACATGGTTAGCCTTCATATATTCAGTAAAAGTACTTCTGCCAGCAAGCGCTTAAAAGTGTCACAGTTTTCTAGCACGAGAGGATTTACTTTAAACATCAGTCTACATTACTATGCGCTTCCCTTTACCAGTAAATTCAATAAACGATGGCCTTTGGCAAGTTCGGATGCTTTGGAAGCGAAAAAGCCTCGGATAAAGAGCATTATTATCATGCCACCTTGCAAAAACTGAGATCTAATCAGTCTTGGCAGTTTTGGAACCTTAGTGTTATTGGAGCAGAAAAGTTGTGGTCTGGTAGCACTACTGACTCAGAGTATTGGCGAATTTGCCCTGCTGTTCAGCGTTTTCCAACCTCTATATGTGTCGCTGAAGTTAGTATGCAGCGACAGAAACCTCACGCTTCCACCACTCAAACTGCAACAGGCTGATTTCCTTAGAAGCCTAAACTACTTCACGTGTTTACGACCCATGTAAATTAAACCAAAATGTCACACTGCCCCACCAGTTGATTGTGCCACCACCCACAGCCACCTATACTTGAAGATGTGAATAAGCACTATCTTAAGATCGTAGCATGCATATGCGCTAGAAAGGAAATGGGAAGCATGACACGCTCACACCCCCAAGCCTGCTCTCAACCATTTGCAAAGCATTGATTTATATGCGACACAAATAAGGAGAATATTTACATTTGCAAGGAACATAAATGCCAAATCAC
The DNA here is from genome assembly GCA_001923025.3 of Taenia multiceps. Lineage (NCBI taxonomy): Eukaryota > Metazoa > Platyhelminthes > Cestoda > Cyclophyllidea > Taeniidae > Taenia > Taenia multiceps. Next base: position 26,679,793 of record CM010313.2, on the reverse strand, counting down.
ATCGCCAGTTCAGTGATAAGGTAAATGCGCACGGATACGGTCAAACCAACTAAGTCAAATCACTGGCATAATATGCGTGGTCTACGCGATCTCATCGCCTGACGTCGTCCTGCGTTCCGCTTCCCTCAGCACATTTACTCGAATGAAAGAGATTCTCGATAGTGAGTACTTAAAGGAAAAAGTAGAGCTGCTTAAAACCAGATCTTAAAATAAAAGAGGCAACATAATCAAAAGTGCTCATTTACATGTTAAATTATTTGGATAAAAATTCCGCACCTCAAAATCGATCCAACTTATTGCACACCTTTAATCAATGCTTCTTCAACTACTAGGCCGCTATGGCACCACAGTAAAGTTTGCACAGGTAAGCTGCAGTAGCATCCATCCGTCTCAACACGTTGCTGATATTATGCTGAAACCATCCACACTGCTTAGATAAGGCGTATGAACCAGGCATTTATAGCTTGCGTACTTACAAACTTGCCTTTTTTCCAAATATGGTAAATTCATAGTTGTGGTGCCAATGCTGCGATCGGTTTGCCGGTTAGCGCTGCTAGGTTAGTGTAGAATGCGTGCAAATTCAGGGAGGCATTAATTAGGGAATAGACACGAATTTTGCTAGGAGTGATTGTAGCACTGCTGTGGTGGCACATTGCTCAGTTATGCTTCTTTTACCTTTGGCAGTGAGGATATAAAGTAGAGGCACACCTGAGCAATGTGTTGCCCACAGCAGTGCCACAACCATCCCTAGCATAATCTGTGCCTATTCCATAAGTGATGTCTCCGTGAATTTATACTCATTCCACACTGACCTAGAAGGACTAACCGAGCCACCAATCGCAACGCAGGCACCACAACTATGAATTTGCCATGTTTGGAGAAGAGGCAAATTTGTAAGTGCAAGAGCCATAAACGCCTTGTTCAGGCGTCTTATCTAAGCAGGTAGATGAATGCCACCGAAGCTTACCTATGCAAACTTTGATTGTTTACATGAAGGTGTTGCTTATTGTAAAAGCCTCACGGCGTCGTGCTGCTTCCATGAAACAAACAGCGATAAATTGGATCGTGTTGTGAGTTCTTTCTCCCTATTCCGAGTCTGGCCATGTGGATGCTAGGGAATTATATTAAAACATACCACCAGTCAACCTGCCTACAATATACAACACAGTGAACTGGTCTAGAAGATTGTCACAAGTTTCTCCTCCGCTTACTGTTCTCTTCCGTTTTCACACCACTGAGTGTCTGCCAATATGTAAAGCTTCACCTACTAACGGTTTACGTATTTTAGGCTTCCATGGGTAATAACGATTCGCTTGTACTGCGGAGTGATATGAGACCGCAAAAATTACCATGCCTTTGCATGCAGTCTTCTTTTAAGTGCGCACGTTATTTTTACGGCTATATATTTATTCGCCACGCTATAGCCATTCTGACATCTTATTTACTTATTACTTCAATGGAACCCCATTCTCGTAAATAGCACCAGGCAAGGTATGAAACAACAAAACTAAGTGCGAAATCCTCTCTTATACTGAGCACATGTCTATTCTTAAAGCACACAGTAAAGCGTACGTCCGCGTGAACGAGTTAATGCAGCCCGTTAGACCGCACTAAGACAGGATGATGAATGTGCATTCACTACATTTGAAATCAAATGTGCAATGCAATAAAAACCAGTGGCCTGCAGATTGACGCTCAAGCGTTGGTCATGCGATATTAACGTGTCGCTGACGTTACTGGCTTAACTGTGGTTCACGGAAATGTGTTCGACCCGACTCTGTGGATTCTGATACACAAGTCTTTATAGCAATGATTGAATTAGGTTTACCATTCAATCGCATTCACCTATTTGTTATGCCTGCTTATTCGCTCCTCAAGCATTTGCAGCCTCACCATTTATTACCTGCACATCTTGCGTTCACCCGTACAAAGAATCATCGCAAAATGCAAAACAGCACAAAAGAATCAGCCAAGAAGTATCCTTGTGTACACGTTCATCAAAATAATTGGCATGACTTTTCGTGAAAACACCCTTCTCCTTTCGAAGCAATAAAACTTCTGTGCGCAAGGAAAGGAAGTTAGCACCACAGTTTGCCATGGATTCATACATCTTATTGCCACAAATTTTTGATTTAGGGCTGATCTAGTCCTTGTGAATTAAAGCTTGAACGTGTCCTCCATTGCTTAGCTTCCTTTTTGAGTTTGTAACTATGGCTCCACGTTGTGTGTCACGTTGCAGCTAGTGTGAGTGGTTCAATTTGACCTTCTTTCTAGCATGTGATTGCACTGCGACCTAGCACGAAGTTGTTTGGGCGTGGCAGTCAAATTGCTGCTACGAAGAGTAATTATCCATTGGTTGAAGAACTGTCTTTGTTTTGTGCAGTTGATTGGATCCACCTGGAATAGCGAAATGGAGGAGTTTTAATTTGACCCTTATCCAACCATCGAAGTAGTATTTTTCACTCTTTGGTTGGATCTGCCTTTGGAAAGACAACGGTAATGAGTCCTAGAAATGATTTTGTCGAACCTACCTTCACTGAAGCACAGAACTCTTAAACTGACGATAATTATGGCTATAAATTCAACACCTTGTTGATAAGCCCATTAAAGGGGACAAAGTACATTCGCGACCATTCAAGCATGCAGCATCGATATACGAGTTTTATCACTATCGTTTGTGGAAGAAATGTGCGCATGCATCAGTTGTTAAATGAGTGCATTAAGTTGCTGGAAAAGGAACTCTACAAGGGTAAAATTGGTATTAATATACAGTTTTGCGATCGGGTTATATCTGTCGCAGTGTGAGGCCTGATGAAGCCGAAATGCGCCAAAGGTTTTCATAAGCACTGCAAATGTTTGAGGAGCGAATAAGCAGGCATGCCAACTAGGTGAATGCGACTGAATATTAAACCTAATTTAATCATTGCTATAAAGACTTGTGTATCAGAATCCACAGGGTCGGGTCGGACACATTTCGTGAACCACAGTTAAGCCAGTAAACTCCATGATTCACATGTGCTCTACATTTTTGTGTTGGAAGCCAGGCAGACCTGCACTGTCACGCACAATGTCGCTGCATCGCAGCATTACTGCACAATAATTGGAGTGCGTCTAAAATAAGATGACGACGAGATGTGGTCGCTAGGGTGGGGTGAGCTAATGCCTTCATCACAAAATTGTAACGTGAAAATAGGTAGGGAAAACAGTGCGCAGCACAAGTGTGTCGCCTGATCGGAATCTTCCATTACGAACTTTCAGATGGGTCACACCGGATTTATGTCCGCCAATGCCAACGTTCGTATCAACACACATACAAATCGAAAGTTGTAAGAAAATAAGAAACAGCCCTTTAATCGGTGAAGAATCCTTTCTAGCAGCAGCGGTACCTTGACTGCTATGCTTGAATGAATTCATTCGGGATGAATATGCTGTCATGTGCTAGACTGGAGGCAAATTTGAACCACTAACATTGACTGCAACGTGGGAACCAATTTGTGAGTTCATTGGCAACCTCACAAAGAGGCAGGCACTTACAACAATGGCTTTCTTGTAGGTCTTAGCTTCTCAGAAAATGAATCGATTTGGCTGATGAAATAAAAGCCAAATTCACAGCTTTTCTGGTTTCCAGCTGGCGTACCGTTTCAAATTTTTAGCTTATTTTGTATTCAAATTGTGTACCAAACCATTGCGGTGGCCGTTGTACCAGTGGACAAAATTGATGGTCCCTTCTGGCCAAGAATATAAGTGGATGCCATTTGGCACAATAGAGTAGGTTTAACGTATAAACCTTAAATTTTATGTAGTCTTTAAATGCATTTTAACCTGAAACTTTGAGATATTAGCGCACTAAATTCTTATACGTCAAATGTATGAAAATATTTAAAATGCTCTTACGTTAAGGTGGGTAATAGATTTTTGCATTTTGAATGCAGAGCCTTTAACCGAAAACATTAAGATACAAATGCACCCTACTGAGATAACTTCTTCCTACTTTTAATTAGTGGTAATAAATAACGTAGGTCAAGTTGCATTGTTGTCGACATGCAAGACTAAATTAGGCTGGAAAGAGATAATGCCAAAAATATGGGTGTTTGTGGGCGAGGAGAATAGAAGTTTTGGGTTAGTCAAAGTTAACGTCGAGCACTTTTCTATTTTTCGTCCATACTACTTAGAGTTTCGCTACGATTAATAGTTGACGGAAAAAATATTTCAACCTTTTGTACTATTCACAACCCCGCATTTTTAGCAACAGGGTAGCATAAGAGTGATATCTAGAAGGTTATCAACTACTATATTGGCTCCTAGGCCATTTTATAAAACAAAATTGTAACGTGCGGAGACTTAAATGTATGTACAGTCATCTGTGGAGTGTAAGTTTATTGTGGTCGATGACCACTTTTAATACCTTATATCTACTTTTAGTTGCTGTCCATTGAGGGCACTTGCAGAGATCGGTGTCAGACAGCCTTCGTGTAAGACACAAGGTGGCATGTCCCACAAGGATGAAACCTTGCCTAATTTGGCTGCATAGCTAAACCTAATCCTCACGAATATTCAGTTAGAGCGTCTGCTGCGCTGATTCGAAATAAGCTGCGGCTAGTTTCCTTCTTCATTACTGACACAAATGTTTTTACTTTATACTTCTAGCGCATTTCGACTGCAGTGTGGTCTGCTTTGGGAGTCCACATGAATAAATAAGTTATGCTTTGAGTTTGGGTTTGATAAAAAGTAGTCATTGTAATGAATTGCACAGTGGACGGACTAGTTAGCATCCTCGGATTTAGTCATCGACCAGTTGTCATTGCCATTTGGTCTACGTCGATCGCTTCCCTCTTCAACGACATGTTATTAACAGAGGTTCTTTCGCTCTGGTCTGTTGTACGGCATCCCAAGGATGATTCGAGTCGACTTGTAATGCAAACCAAGCCCAAACTCTAGAATATAGTAAGCAAACACTGTGTCAACTCGCTCAAGAAGATGAATGCTGCGGAATGCGATAGCACCAGCTCAATTTCTTGCTACACAATGTTTGATTTTGTCCCTTTCCTCTTAAACATGAGTGCATAAAATGGAGAACTTAAACGAAAGGGCAAAGTTCCCGTGGTGAATGTTAACCTTTCAGTAAACACTTGTTCAATAGATTTTCTGTGGACTAGGTTTTGGCATCCTATTTCATGCTTTGACTTGGTGACTAATGCGAGCGTTATTGCAACTACTCAGTGCGTGCTTGTGTTTTAGTGCATCGCAGAAAACATTGCCGCAACAACAACACTTTTCCTCACCTTGTACTTTTCATGCTCTTCCCATGTCCAATATTGTAGCAGAAGTATCTATTTTTAAATAAGACTGTGCCTCCTACGGTGGCTTTTATAAGAGGCCAAAATCACGTTTTCTGTCCTAATCTCGATTGAATTCTCTTAAGAATGGCCATGCATACCTAAGCCTAATCATGTTGGCTAAGCTAGTTTGTAAAAATTTCACCAACCATACGAAATACCCATCGTTTTCATGAAGCCTTGTTGTTGCTCACAGCCTGCCGTCAGAACTAGAAAGAGATTATTTTCTCCCTGAGGCTCAACATCTTGCAGGATTGCGTAAAACTCTTGCTTGTTATGCGTTTAAATCCACATTTCTGTTTATTTTAGCACGTTCATTGGAGTAAACTTTGTTGGACGCAAATGCATCCAAATTGAATGGATGGCATTTACAGACGCGCATTGATTGCAGATTTGATGTTGGGTCCCCTGATGTGCAGAAACTTAATGCTGGACTTAAAAATGTCGCACACTAATCAGGTGCACTATGACATAATACACCTTAGCAACACACGGTTTTATTAAAGAGTCATAAAGAAAGCTGCTATCATTGACGAAGTAAAGGATCTCAATTTGCATACTAGAAAAGTAAAACGTGCAAAATATTTACCCAGCCTTCCTAAAATTAAAGTTGTTTTATATATATTTTAAAATAGCTGCTAGACCATCAAGGCAAAGCGAAAGTGAAAAGTGCTGCCTATTACCACTTGCACCCAACAAGCTATCCTTTCAATGAGTAGCATCGACTAACAACTTTATCGTGTATGCCATCAAATTTCGAATTAGAAAAACTTAAATAAAATCTACGAATATGTTTGGAGCATACAGGGTTTTGTGATGTCAAATCTGAAACTGCCAATTTCGTTGCTGTCGCAGCCACCGCCTTAAATTTCGAAAGAAGAGATTGCATTTATCAACCCACGAGACCCCGTAGAGTTGCATGCTGGTTGCTAGTAGTTGGTCTTCTTAGAACCAGGTTTGCTCGCAAACACCCTAATAGGGTCTGTGATAAGTCACATCTCTGACGACTCAACTGCCACAAATGATGCGGTGGCTAACCTTTACTTTGTGCCTTGAAGCTAAAAAGGCCTTGTATTTTCCACCCATCTGACCCCTTTCCTTCGACTTACTTCCCAACCTTGGTGTCGACTACAACTGTTGCTTTGCTAGCGTTACCAAAGCTGTCGTGGGTAACAATTGTAGAATGTCGCCAGCCTAGGACTTGATAGAGGTCAAGAACAAAGGTTGTTCACCCAGCCACCTTTCCAGAGGTTGATGAGGACAAGAAGCAAAGGAGTAAATGTTAAAGACTTAGGACACCACGTTATCGTAACTTGCTCTTAAGATAGAAAGCAGATTATGAAGCGACATACATAGTGCTGTCCAAGACAATCCCAAAGCGTATAGTATAGTATAGTATAGTATAATGTGCACAGCCATGAGGAACAGCGGGACGAAAGTGCGTGTGACGACAGGAAGGGAGAGAAAGAGGTAAACTAGAATGGACCCAAAAAAGCCGTGATTGAATTCGCACAATAAGGAATAAAATGGTACGTCCAATTATCGAATGCTGAAAATGAGAGTAATGAAGAAGTTAAGTTGACAGGTTGCAATACATATCCCTGTAATAAGGATATCGGGGAAAAAATCAGTGACAGTTAATTTGCATAAGGTTTATTGCAGAAAAATTTCACAAGTTTAGCTATCTGCGTTTGGGTTCACCAGAAGCGTTGACGGCATCTTCTCGCCGTGACCTACGATGGGCACGTCATGCGCTGTATCCAATCTGGACAGAAGTGCATCCGTGGCACCCAGCTGCATGCGAAGAATGGTGCCATTTATGCGCTCACCTTTCATCCCATACTAGGGGTCTAGCATGTCAGTTTACTTTCTTTCAAGCATGCTCATTTCTGTATTCTTGCTTGAAACATGAGAATAGATGACTGGCTGAAATACTAATCTTGGCCTCAACTATTTTGCACAAATCTACGTTTTTGGTTATCGTGTTAATGCTTTACCGATGCAGCCACCTTATATATATGCATATTTCCGCACTCATGCACTCTTGTGGACACCCAAGGAAGGATCTGGTCGGTATATTAGTGGAAGCGATAATCCAGCCCGATCCTAAACTCAACAAGTGGGCTTAAACTTTAAAATCCACACGAAGAAGACCTGCTGTGCACAAAGTTGAAGTCTTGTCAGCTTTTGCCATGCAATGGCTCAATTTAACAGGGCTTGCTCATTTAGCCCCTGGTAATTTTGTGCCAACTGGCCAATAGATCACGCAACAGCCTGAAGAACTTACACATACTAAGCGCCTTTGAAAACGCTTGTCAGGAAAAGATATTTGTGAGCGTTAGCTAGTAATGTTATCAATTTTGTGCTGATCAACTAAAGTTGGCAACAAAACGGCCAAAGACTGCTAAA
>CM010313.2:26639307-26671948 GCA_001923025.3 Taenia multiceps | reverse complement strand
TAGCTACAGGCTCTTTTGCGAAAACTCGAGTTGTTATTCAGAAATGCTTATTTTAGCACTAAATCCCTTGAGTAAGAAAATGCTGGTCAGCATTAAAGCAGCATTTGAATAATGCTACAGTATATTTTGAGACGACAGCACAATAGAATTGACGCACTGACTGGTCTGTAGATTCAAAAAATTTGGTTCTGACACGCTGCCCGACTTACTACCGCTGTAAATACTCGGATTCGCTTGCACATGCTCGCAACACTGAAGTCATCCACAGGAGCCCATGCTATTACATTTGCAGCATTTCAAAACAATTGAAATGTCAAATTAATTTAATCGCTTGTGTTTGGCATCAGCACAGTTTAAGCAGGGTGTGATGTGTGCATGAGAAAAGTCAGGGCGCGAAGAGGTGACAAGGAAGAGGGTAGACATAACCAAAATTTTGATGTGGTTCGTGACAAACATAAATGCTTTGTCGTTAGAATTTTAACATGACCAGATTGGGTCTTTTGAGGAATCGTGACTCAACGCAAGACAAATTTGCTAGCAGCAGTCAAATGCGCACTTCATTAGAAAATTTCGAGCAAAATGAGATACTTTTTTCTTTCTCCTAGCAGAAACAAGTGAACCAGTATTCGTAGAAGCATCTTGCTGCAGCATCTGCAGTGAACGCAGGATTATCGTTTCCAAATTAAATGACAGCATTCATTTGAGCAGCCATGTTTGCAAAGCTATAGCTTGCAATAAAATGCTGGTCGCATTCCATGTGTGGATTATAGCACAAAACTACATTCAGAAAAATTAACAAAATTTACATTTAGGGAATGACTTTGTACCAGAGATGTGGACGACTAAATAAGAACTGGAGTAGTTTTTGACAAGATACTTGTATCTGACTCACGAAAGGCATTGAGTGCCTATATGTGTCAGTTATTTTCACTTTAGCAATGTGATTGCTCTATCTGGTGACTTGATCCAAAATGATAACCGTGGGCGTCGGATATACAAGCGTCAAATATACTTAAAGGCAAGTTTAGTAGCCATAGGAGCTTTTGCGAAAACCCGCAGTCATTATTTATAATAGTTTTCGTTATAATCAAATCTCTAAAGGCAGGAAATGCTGGTCAATGGCCGGCCACTGTTGCTGGCGTAGCGACTTCTCAACCGAATACCAAAAAGTAAAATGAGTAAAGGGAGATGGAGAGAGGGGTAAGACAAACGGACTGACAGAGATCCTTCCTTCTTTCGACGAATAATAGCCCTTCATCATCACCAACCTCCTCCTCCTCCTCCTGCACTAACCGCTGTCTGTGAAAGCAGGTGCGTCAAGATCAAAAACAACAACAGCAAAAGTGTGTCCCTAATACCACCCTCTAGCTTCCCTTCTCCTTCTGCTTGCAGTGAGGTTTATGCATTAACCAGAGGAGGGCAATCTCACCAGCTTGGCTTGCTATGCTGACGCGGTGAGTAGCAAGCATTTCGTCCTCCATCAATGTCTGATGGAGTCCGTGAACCTATGTCTGTGAGGTTGATGATGTTGTTGTTGGCGCCACGCGAGTGCACCGATGGTGTTGGTAAAGAGTCGTCTGTACCTGCCACGCGGCTTCATCTCCGGTTTGTCGTCAACGTAATAGCATGCACCGCTGATTACGTGGTGCACCTTCTCCTTCCTCACCTCTTTGGTTATTGTTCCATTCCCTCCTTTCGCTCTCCACGCCCCTGCTGCTCCTCACGCAGCTGCACCTACTCCTTCTTTGAACAACCTATTGCCTTCCTCCTTATCTTTTAGCGCAAATGTCTATTGCGCCATACAAATTATCACAGTATTCTCCTCCTTTTCCTCCTCCTGCCTTCCATTCGCACTCATCTGGAACTTTGGTTATGCCATAACTCGTGGTTGCAGCGCCAGTGTCTCTTTCCATTTCTGTCGATCACAGCCTGCGTTGCATTGAACGATTTCTAGACAAGGCGACGAAATCGAGTATCTGCTATAATCTGGTGAACTTCATATCAGATGTTCCTGCCGAATTCCTCGTCTTCTTCCTCCACATGATCATTTGGCTGAATAACTTCGTTGTGACAGCAGGCTGCTAGTGGGTGGCTTCTATACCAATCTGCAATTGATTTGCGCTAGTGGAGGTGGCGTTTGAGGGTGAGCACCTACCTCTCCCCAACACAAAGAAGAAACGCAACCCAAGAGGAAAGTAATGTGTACGCAAACGGGAAGAGGGCTATGCCACGCTCTCATTCGCTAGTAATTATCTCGTCAATTAACTTGAGGGGGTAAGACAACTGGTGCATTCATTGGATTGCTTCAGCGTTTGGAAGTGCGTGGTTGCCTGGTAACGCTGTCATGCTGTGCGCGCAATGCATGAGCAAGGAAAGGGAGAAAATGAGTGAACAAATATTTGTGTCGCAAATGTGTGACGAGAAGAACAAAAGAGAGAAAGGACATGACGAGGCCGAGGGTGTCATTTGAATAAAAAATATAGTAACCCATTTGAAAACGTTTGGTTTAACTCAGAAAAGAGTGATAAACTGATAGATTTAAGGGAAGAGTGTGGTGGGCCGGTGGGTGGTGGTGATGCTGGTGGCGAAGATGGTGCATTAAGGAGGAGAGAGAGGAAGCGGGACAGAGATGGACGAACAAGTGACCAAATGACTGATACGATGAGCAAATTAATCAGCGAGTGAATGAATGAGCGAAAGAAGAAAAGAACGAGGTGAGAGAATGCGTGAAAGTGGTGGAAGTGGGGGTAGAGGTTACAGAGGCAGAGGCGTTTTGGGAGAAAAGACGAGGAAGAGGAAGGGAATGCTGTGTCCTGGGAATGACAATGAGTTGGAAATGCAAACAAAATTTTTAATTGAATGACTTCAGTAATGAGTCGGAACCGTTTAGTATGGCAAAAAGACGTGTGCAATCGTTAAGGGGCATTTCTAGCACAACCAATATAATACCAGGAGTTTCAGTGAGGATGGAACCGGCAACAGATCTATTGGGTTAGGCACCATGCCTGCTTTTTGAAGCGATCTGCAGCCTCACTTCAGCACTGATATCCCCTTACTTATTTAACGAACACACGGAAAGAGGAAGGCTTCGGTGTGGAACAGTTGGTCAGCATGGACCAATTCGTCTACGAAAAGCAGTCTCCGCGTAAAACGCAGCTAATTAATCGTGCCTATTTCCCACTCAAGTTAAATTCGCATTGCGCTAGTTGTGCTGTCTCTTACCGACAGATTTCTGGTTTTGTAGCATGCCTTCCAGGCAAATGGGGAGGAAGGGGCAGTACTGTACGCATGTATGTATGGGTGTTTGCATGAGACTCATAATAACAGTAGCAGTTGTAAGATTTTGAAAGTAAAAGGTAAATTGGCAATGCGTGTGGGTGTATGCCTGTTACATATGTGTGACGGGGAGATAAGGTGGAGACAGTAGAACGTGAAAGCACATGTTAATAAGGGAAAAGTAGTCGTTCAAACAGATGAGTAATTTATGTCGTGAAAAAATGTAGGATGGAGATAAATGGGAAGTGGAAAAGTATACAATGCACTGACTATATCTGACTTCAAAATGAACGGAAGAAAGGCGAGAGCGCTAAACGTCAAAAATGATGATCGAGTTATGAGAAGATAAAGAAAGCCTTAATGGATGTGCGTGGATATGTGTCACAAATGCGTGACGGTAGAGGCGTTAAGGTTGGAAAACAGTTTAAGCCAAGTATGATATGGTTTACCTTAATGGTTTATTAAATAGAGTTGTGAAAAAAAAGCTAATAAGAGATGCTCAGTGATTGATGGGAAGAAATAAAGAAGGACGAGGAGGAGTAGGAGCAAGTTGTCTATTGCTAAACGGATTAAATAAGTGAGCTTTACTTCAGTAGTTGCCATAGGGAGTAAAGATAAATAAGTTTGTGCGTCAAACATATGTGATAGTGGAGAAGTCAAAATGAGAAAGTGGACGTAAAGCTTGCAAGGGCATTGTCAATGAAGGTGAGAACAACATTTCCCTTCCCTCAGAGAGTAGCAAAATCCAAGTCATATTCCCTTAACGCAGAACGTCTTCAACTGGTAACAACACCTCCAAGGTGCATCGATGTATGCACGCCCAGCTTAACAAATTGCCACGCCCGTCAGTTTTATCCATGATACTACACACACAGAAAGACGCAGAATTATTGCGCGTGGTCTCTTACCCCTCAGGACTGACTGGCCAAATCAAAAGCAAGAAGAGGCCAAGTGGTGGACGTAGGCGGGTCGATTGCTGCCTTTCATGCGGAAAGCCAAATCAACAAGTGCCACCAGCCAGCTATTTACTTTGAGGGACAATTGGTCCACTTCAGTTACCAGCACAAGCAGTCAAATGCTCCAAAACGGACTGCGATAACGACAAGATCGAGGCTGCACAGAATTCAGCGTTGATTCCAAAGCCAAATTTCGCCATCTCGCGACCCTGGATACCAATCTGGGTGAAGTTCAAGGCTGGTTGCCGTCAGAATCAAGGCTAGACAGAGACCAGTGTCGGCTCCAAGGACAAATTACGACATTCCAATGCCAGATGACCCCAGAACCGAGATCATCGTCGATTCTCCTTTCTAATGTCTTTGCATCGCGGCTTTGGTTACTGATGCAGGTGTAGTTGAAGGCAAAAGGAAACATGATCGGAATTTGTGCGTTTGCGCCTTAGGTGCGGGGTTACACCTCCTTCCAAAGTCAGATTACGTATCAATGCACTATACGATAGGGTCTACAACTCAGTTGTAGTTCAGATTACCCAATAGTGCACCCCAAGATTACGAGCAACCTCATTCCAGGGTCATATGACGCAATAATGTTACGATCCGTGAATCTGCTTACGTCCCAGTATTTATTTGAATTCCATCTATGGACATTGCACGAAGTATATAAATTAATCGAGCCCATTGTGATGCCCAAAACCACTCTTTATTTGAGGTGCCGATTAGGGTGGTTAAAACAAAGAATACTCTAATTTCCGTGCTTGCAGAATCGCATAACTGCACACTTTCACCGACGTGTTTTACGTATAGTGGTCAAGATTCAAGGGGAATTCTTGAAGAAACAACGAGAGCAATGCTATATACCACAGACTTATCGCAAAACATTTTAATCAGTTTTTTGAGATACAGTTCCAATGCAATTACACATCATTTAACTGTTGTTGAATGTACCAATCCACGTCTATTTTTACAGTCACACAACCCGACATCTAAGGAGCTATGCACAAGGTAAAGCCAGCCCGTTAAACCTCGTGGTTCATCACTAGGTGCACATGCAGACATGTCAGTCCATCTATCTATGGTCACGTGATCCATGTTGATGTATGCTCTGCGCCGATTGTCGTCGCCTCAGGGTCATGTAACTCATAAATACATAATCTACTTATCCCTTATTTCCACTTTTCTAACTGCTAAACAACCAATGACAGTCTTGGTGCACGCATCTAGAAGTGGATATGTAGGCCAAGAATCAGGAATTTCACTGCCAGGTATTGTGATTTTAATAGATTTCTGCATTGAATATGGAGTTTCAATTCTGCCTCATACTGTTAGCGGTCTTCGGTCTGTCTAAGGGAATCTAAGCAGCCCGCAGAAAGATACCTCTTTCCATTTGGCTCTGGTAAACATGCATAAAGAAGCAGTAGGCGGATTGCATCAACTTGGTCTGTGTGGATTTCAGCTAGCCTTGAGATACCTCACATTGCTGGTGGGTCTGGGGGCCCATGTGAGGTCGCTGCCTTCTTCTCTCCTTCTGCTATCTTTAGTTCTGAAAAAGTTAAAATAAAAAATGCTTAGCAAGATTGTTTTAGATGATTTTCAAACCTGGCGCAAAATAACGCACCCATTAATATGCATAAATTAATAAAAAGACGTACAGATGATTGGTAACAACATGTTGTTGCACAAAGAACGCAAATCGAATATTTCGCTGCATGAGAAGGTAGCAACTCATGGACTGCAGCCCAATCATGCCTGAGAAATGTTATGAGCAACAGCGAAGGCGGGATCCGCTATCAGTATTGTAAGTTGATACTTTTATGCTTAGCTGATATTGCTTTACCAGAAATAAGCATAATTGCCAAATCCAAAGCTAGAAACACAGCGCATGCCAAGTATATCCCATATTCACACAAATTCTCTAGCTTGTATACAAATGCAGTCTACCTAGCTACACTCCGAGCTTACTCCAAACTGTCAAAGAACCAACACGAAAATGGACATTTGAGGTAGCCACGTAAGACCGGCAAAGGGGCTGCATGAAGGGTGAGTTGGTTTATTGATTTAATCTCTCCAGCTATTCATCATTTAAACATCAACCAACTACCACGCCTTTACAATGGCCTGGTTTCTTCCCCTATTGCAATTTTCTTTTACTTAAATTGAGGCAGGCACCTCGTAGTAAAGGAAAGAAGTATAACAAGGTCCAATTCATCCTCCACTTCCTCCTCCTCCATCCCTAACTGTCCGTCAGCTCCAACCTCCCACCACGCCGTTCTCTAGCCGTCAAAGGACCACAACAGATAGAAATCGTAGAAATTAAGGGTACGTTATAACATCAACCCTTCCTCTCCTCATTGTGCGACCTTCCTTTACTCTCTGTTACCTAATCTGCGCGCATTATTTCGATACCATCACATCTGGTATCCAGTGTAAATCACATAGCAAAAAAGGCTCTGCTTGGCCTCCTCGTATGTACTTTCAAAAAAATTTTATCTCGCCCCCACCGAATCGATTATGTCGGATTGAGGTCAGTTAAATGGCTAGATGAGAAGGTAAATGTACCAACTCGTGGTTAGATAGGAGAAAGGGAGGCGATAAAAGGCTGCATTGCAACATTGTGTAGAGTGATTCTACGGCATCCACTTCTAATCCGCCTTTCTTCTTACCCACTTTCCCTTCTTCTGATCTGATGATTTCCCATCTCTTCGCCTCTTCTTCTATCTTTTCTTTGCCTCTTTTATTTGAGCTGGCATGTTTTTTTCACTTCGACGGAAGGAATGCACGTATCTCTAGGATTCGTACAAGCACATCACTGCGAATAAGCACCAAAAGCTTCCATTTTTACCTACATGGAAATCTCTGGGGGTATTTCATCGAATCCTTTAATTAAATTTTTTGCTTTTTACTGCGTTTATTGTGCTGCGTTTGCTCTTAATGGCTCTTTCATTCGTTTACAGCCACAAAGTAAACAGTGGTGGTGGCAGACTTACTGAAGTACAACAACCTGCCCCAAATTCATGTTCCACTGTGAAAGCACTGCATTACGGTACACGAGACTATGCCTAAATAGCTCAGGCTGCAATGTGCTGGAACATCACAGATTAGGTTAGCCGCCTCAGGCGCCTTCACACGTTACCATTATAGTTTACCACAGCACTCTAAGTTGGCCCGCCTACTCGACCCAGAACAACTCTTTACCATATAAAATGAAGTCTCTTCCTTCTTATTTTAGATACTAGGCATCACAGTACGCACGCAAGAAACAGGTGTAACGACGTCCTCGAAATGGAGGGATGGGAACCCACTCATCTCCTTTTCCTTTCCCACACTCCAATTCAACGCGCCTTTGGTGAGCGCCTCCCTCGTACCTCACTACGTGCGATATGCTCTCAGGTACTGCTTCCTGCATTATGCCTTACCATATGTGCCCCATGCATTTCATTCCCTTGCTTTTATTTTTCTACTCTACTGTCACGAAAACGTCTTGCTCCTCTGGTTTCTTCACGCTTCCCTTACCTCCATCTCCTTCGAACGCAGCATCAATCCGTCTCTGCCTCCTCCTTCTACCTCATTCTCTGTCAGCGTCCTCTTGGTAAGTCTCCTTCATCTCTCCACTAGTCTCATCTTTGACTATGACACAAATAAACAATGCAAAGATTCATAGCCTAGAACAGACTAGTACAAGCTGGACTGAATGTGATTAAATCACATTTCACTGAGGACTAACACTTGTTTGTTTTACACCATCTATTCTTGGTTGCCTCTTCTCAGCTGTATTCACTTGAACTATTATTTGTTGATTACAGAGAGCATCTCTCACTTCCCATTTCTTTAATTAAGTAAGCAAAAGACGATTTTTATGTGTTCCCGCTTCGAATAAGTAAACAAATCAAAATTTTAAGCCAAAAATTCACTTAAGAATCGCGAGCTTTCGTGGCATTCTTAGCCTAATGAATGCAACTGTTTCCACATTCTAAAGATGTCCAAACAATGGCTAATAACAATGAATCGTAACGAAGTGGAAAGTACTTTCATGGCATTTGGTGGATGCCTTTGCTCTTTGTAATGCCATCGTATCATCTTACAACTTATGGAATAACAACATGTTTATTGAACATTCTGGAATCGTAGGAATAATTACTGCATTTGATGTAATATCTTGTTTGCTCAACTTCCCACAGATAGACGTCTCTAAATACACAATTATTCATGATCTGGGCATTGTGCTTGACCTATGCATCGCTTGCTAGCAGAAGTTATCAACGTGTCTGATGTAACTTAAGCAAGTTGATTAAATTGCATATGCTTCTTTCGTATAAAAACTAGCATCAGAATGTTTGGAAGCGCTTTGGTTATGTACCATGAATGCCTTATGCGGTTTGCGTGGACTGTTGCACATTGGTTTTGTGTTTTACACCTGCCTACGTAAGCGAGATCATCGCCTACTAGAGCATTTTAAGTACTGATGGATGCTAAAATGTCAAAGCAACTGTAAAGCATCATTGAACAGCTCAAAATCTACTAACTTTTCTGCACTGTTTAGTGAGGTCAGATCCCAAAATTCATGCTTTGAGAGTGGCTTCACGTTGAGGAATGCAGTTTAATGATTTAAGCAAAATGATGCCGGTGAAGACAATCTGTGGCTTTTAAAGTCAGAATTAAATTAAACTAAAAACTTGTTTAAGTTAAACTTACATATTTTCGTAATAAATTGCCTGCCATAACGATGGTCTTGAGCAAGGCTGGAAAGAAGACGTTAAGCGCCAGACCAGATTTGAGAACCTGCCAAGATCTTACGAATGGGCTACACACCTCAAGCAATATTTGGGGATCAGCTCTTTATAATAATGTCTTTTTGTTTACAACCTTATGCTGCCTTTGCTCTTGCAATCGTTTACTCTTTGAAAAATGAAGAAGAACTCAAAGACTTATAGGGCTATTTGTCAACTACAGTTTGTCGTGTACCACCGTAGATTTACCATAACTCTTGTTACGTTGTAGCGGAAAGACAAACGTCTTGGATCAATCGATACAACGTGATTATAATTGCATAAGCTGAAAAATCCAAATGCCGCATGTGTTTTTTGGCCTAAAATGCCACGAATGGGGCCAATAATGGCTCCACATTGCCAACAGCAGTGATTATATCCATAAAACTACCTACGTGGATACCATAGCAATTAAAAACATGGAATGTAAAGAGAATCGTTGTCGAATTCAGCGAATCTCACCTAAATGTTGTCACGGAAATCCTATTCAAAAATTGCTTAGAGGAATTTTGGCTTTATCCTTAGACTATTTTCCATGCACTTAACAGCCATTTTTCCATGGGCGATACCTGCAGGGCTTACTTTGTTGGGCAACTGCTAAATCATGTAATCTGCACACACATTTTTGGGGCAGGCGCCATAGGTGGCGGATGGTTTACAATAAGTGGATCAAAATCAGACGACATGTTAGCGTTGCTGACTCTCAGTGACTTTGGAAAACACTGGAGTATGAAGATGATAACTGAAAATGGAAGGTGACGTGATGAAAAAACAGTGAAGGTAATGAAGGCAACCCATGTTAAACATTTATTTAGACATTCAAATTAATTACTTTTATGAATTCTCGCATGCGCTTATTATTTACAGTCAAAATTTGTTTATTTACTATTGGCTTTACCATTGCCATTATCGTCACTATGGATTTGCACTATTCTCAACACTAAATGCCCATTTGCTATTCAGCGGTCTAATAACTTCTTTTCACTTCGTTATGTGCTCAACTTATGGGCTATCTTTTTAACTTATTTCAAATTTTTGAACGCTTTGTTATGCATATGCTAATTCTTCAAAAGGTTAGTTTTACTGAACTGTAGCTCATCGACGCCTTTGAACTAATTTTGGACATTCGTGCTTGTTTTACTTCGTAAAGGATGTCAAACGCGGAATCGTGTGGCGAAAAAAATGGCTTCGTGGGTAATAACTTAAACACCTCAGCTTTGCCTGCGCACAAATTCTTTTGTATGCATGCACTTATTATCAAATTTATCCTTCTTGGACCCACACCTTAATACTTGGTTTTTGTTCAGATTGTGGCGACGAATTCGTTGTGCCTCACATGGAAATCAGCTGCGCACTGAACTCAAATGCCTACATGCGTGTACTGGAGGATCCTTTCATGTATCTAGAAAATTGGGACACTTTGAATGTTGAGGTGCAAGCTGCAGCCGCGGAGGCCTTCCTCGGTGAAGCTCAAGATATCAGGAGCCGCTTAAACTCTGACGGAGTAATCTGGGTGATACCAGCTGTACCATTTATGGTTGATTCAACCTCTGAGTCTTGTGCTTCTGCTCAAGAAACAATGGAATCCGACTAATAAAAGCTACAGAAATAATAACGATTTTTCATTTGTATAGGCAATCTTTCATTCCTTTTTATCAATTCTATTTTAGTAAGCTTTTGTTAGCGCTATTCGATTAACGATGAGCAATAATGAGACGTTGCAACTGCTTTGCGCTTAATTTTGTCATTCAGAAAATGTGCCTCATATTCTTCATTTGATTTGATTGGGTTTTCAAAGGCATATCAAAAGAGCTAAGTAAAACAGGGTTCACTCACTTATTGTTTGGTCAGAGAGTTGTAGACTTTGCAGTCTGAACCGTATCTTAAGTCACTGCGAATCAAAAAATGTTAAAAATTTTCCCATATGCATGAACCATCCGTCTTAATGACAGTGTTTTAAGAATTATAAGATCTTTTAAGCACCGCAGAAGTTCGTGACCCTACTGTGACCTTATGCGCCACTCTGTAATTTGTCACGTCTTTGTTTGATGCAAATCCTGAGACATAGGACCGGTGAGTCATCCCAATGCTCCGCCTGGTCTGCTGACATGGACGCATCCCATCCGTCCAGCTGCGAAATCTCGTTTGCGCGTGCGAAGAACGAAGTGAGGTGACAGATTGTGTGAGGCCGACCACCACTTTGACGTCTGAAGATTTCGCGGTTAGGTAGCAACGCCCTCATCACTGTCACCACGTGGACAGACAGTTGGTGCCAGTCTCGGGACCAGCAGTCAATGGACAAAGTAATGTGAAATAATTTTAATGAGTCAAATCAAATGATGTGGTGTTGAAAGCGTTGCACGAAGTTCAATTGTCAAAACCAGAGGCTTTGGCGGTCATCGCAACTCACTTTTTGGAGTAACGAGCCTAGACGCGGTGCAGTTCGACTACTCCTTAGCCACGTTCTGCCAGACCGCAATGCGACCTGCACTTCAATTCGTTGTGCACAGACATGTGCCTTTGCAGCTCTCGTCGACATGAATGTGCTCTGCTCCTACCTCCTGCCATCCAGCGTGCTTGTTGCGCCAATCGTCGAGGTATGTGAAGAAGGTATCTGCCTCTACGCCACTTCACTAATGCAGTCTCCAAACGGATGCCTTAGTGAGGCATTTGCGATGGCACGAGGGGTTCACCTTGTGTGACTTGACGATTGTGTCTGTAAATGCACCACTCCATTTTACTAATGTTATCTGTGCACAGATCGGCAATGAGATGCACATGTCCAAGCAGACTCATTGCCATAACCGAGAAGATGGATAGATGTGCAGCATACACTGGGGAACTTTTACCAGGAATTTGGTGGGATCTCCTAGGTTTGCATGTCTTACACCTTGTTTCATTTGAAATTGCCAGTAATTGTTTGAATATTTTGATGAGATTGCTATTGCCTACGAGACAGAGGTACTAGTTTTGATCTGATGGTCTCATATTCTATTCAATATGCATGTTAAGGTGCTTGCATCATTGTTTCGTTATGGAACATAAATTCCATTTTATAGCCTGTCTGTATGCTAACTGCCACATTTACAATATCTGACCGCCAATAAGACAATAATTGATTCGCCCTATTAAAAAAGGACTGAACAATGGGCAATCAAATTCATGTGGAGTGTAAGTGTATTGGTTTTGGGCAATCTGAGTCGGTGGCATAGACAAATTTGTTAACAAAATAGACCATAGTCGCAAATACGTAAATCCTTCTTCATTAGCTCGAATCAATCATTGTCTTATTGGTGGTAAGGCATTGCAAATGTGGCAGTTAACATACAGACAGGCTATAAAATGGAATTTATATTCCATAACGAAACAATGATGCGAGCACCCTACCATGCATGTTGAATAAATTTATAAGACCATCAGAACGAAACTAGTGCCTCTATTTCGTAGGCAACAGCAACCTCAAACACCTCAAACAGTTACTGGCACTGTTAAATAAAACACGTCGTCTGACAGTGCACTCATCAGATAGGCGTGAAGGAGCAAAATGGCGACATTGTGAAGGATGACATTGCCAAGACTGATGCTGGTATAGATCGAAGGAGGAGCGCTGACACAACAGTACGATGTGTTATAGTTGACTGGACATGGTAAATATGGCAAGCGGTGACTACGATCGTCTCCTATATGGAACTATTTTAGCACTTCGAAATGCAAATCAATGAGCTAGCCAGCCTATATTGATGAAAGAGAGTAATAGAAGTCCATGGACAAGATCGACCTCAGGAGGGGGCGCGAACACCTCAATCCAAGGTGGTAATCTGGGATGGAGTTGAGATTATGCAGATCTCATTTGTTCACGAATTTTCCATGTAGCCTCAATAAATTCACTTCAAACTGTGCAGCTGAATGCTGACTCACTTTTACATGAATCTGACGACAGGTGTTGCAGCATTAATTGGTATTCGTGGAGACGCTGATTAGGCGGATCCAAAAAAAACCATCCTCAATTTCCAGCTGCAGTTCGCCTTGCAATCTGAGTAGAGGATGAGGAAAATCGAATGCGAACCACAATTATCCCTTGAATGAAGCGCCTTATAATACTAACACCAGGAGTGTTAATGATGCGCGATAATGATAATTAATGGGTGGATGGGAGGCTGTCGGTAACACGTTGAGGACGACTAAGCGTAAAAAAGAGAGTAGAATAGCGCGAGAAGTGCGATCCTATGGTGTTTGCGTTACATTGCAGGTTTGTGAAATCCATAATAACGGACAATTAATCCCACGTAAACGATTAGTGCAAGATATATGTGGGACGCTCAACGTTTATAAAGCATTCATTTTATGCCAAAGCTGTAATGCTAGAATAAAGGGTCTAGAGTTTTTATCGCAAATGCCTCACTAAGGCATCCGTTTGGAGACTGCATTAGTGAAGTGGCGTAGAGGCAGATACCTTCTTCACATACCTCGACGATTGGCGCAACAAGCACGCTGGATGGCAGGAGGTAGGAGCAGAGCACATTCATGTCGACGAGAGCTGCAAAGGCACATGTCTGTGCACAACGAATTGAAGTGCAGGTCGCATTGCGGTCTGGCAGAACGTGGCTAAGGAGTAGTCGAACTGCACCGCGTCTAGGCTCGTTACTCCAAAAAGTGAGTTGCGATGACCGCCAAAGCCTCTGGTTTTGACAATTGAACTTCGTGCAACGCTTTCAACACCACATCATTTGATTTGACTCATTAAAATTATTTCACATTACTTTGTCCATTGACTGCTGGTCCCGAGACTGGCACCAACTGTCTGTCCACGTGGTGACAGTGATGAGGGCGTTGCTACCTAACCGCGAAATCTTCAGACGTCAAAGTGGTGGTCGGCCTCACACAATCTGTCACCTCACTTCGTTCTTCGCACGCGCAAACGAGATTTCGCAGCTGGACGGATGGGATGCGTCCATGTCAGCAGACCAAGCGGAGCATTGGGATAACTCACCGGTCCTATGTCTCAGGATTTGCATCAAACAAAGACGTGACAAATCACCGAGTTCATAGCACGTGGGAAGTCTCACCTCCTTAAACCGCGTGTTGTGAAGGGGAGGGAGTAGGACGAGAGGTCAACCGGACCGACAGACGGATGAATCGGGGCGAGTGAGGCGCGGCACGACAACGCTTCCAATAATCTGCGTCGATCCGTAGAACCCCCCTTCAAATAGGTCTATAAAACAGGTACCGCAGTTAATCAGCATCATCTCGTCACGATGCGTCTGATTAGCATTGTCTTCGTTGTGTTGGGCTTCCTCACAATTTGTGGTTTAGGCTATCCCCTACAGCTCAAATTTGCATCTTGCTGATCGCCTGTGTGCCAACTTATCCCGCGAAACGCCTATGGATGTCAGAGTGGGAGGTGCAAACGCGTCTGCCTCAACTTGATGTGTCGTGGTGCCAGAAATACCGTCTGTCCACGGAAGGCAATGCAGAAGGTGTAGGGCAGCGGCGCCTTCGCCAATCGAGGCTGCTACGGTCGCAAATTGTGCCCACCCACAACGGCCTCACATCGGACACCACAACGCAACTATGCCCTGTTTGGCGGTTTGTCAGACAAGTCCAAAGCCAACGGGAAGGCGATCATGCAATTTTTGGCCGATGTGCACCCCATGGATTTGCAAAGACTCATCATCTCAACGCCCAATATTAACAAAGCGATTCGAGGTCTAGATAGTGAAGTTATCAGAATGATTGTGAAGAAGGTGCCCAACCCCGATGTTCTGATGAGTCACCTGAAGCCTCAAACAAGGCAGTTCATCACCGCTCAATTGTGCGGCAAGGTGCAGAAGTGCTACCCAGTGGGAAGGAAGAAGAGTTGTATTTCAAGAGGGTGGTGCAGTGATTTGGGTCCAGAATGGGTGGCGGTGGACGAAGTGCGAGGCCATCATGCTCTAATGCCGATGAATTTCATGCAAGATAGCAACGTTCCTATGCATGTGATGCCGGATGGTGGGCGGGTGTATTTCTACAAGGAGCCCAAAACCTATAACCCTCTCACTGGTTCCGTTGAGCCAGTCGTGGATCCGCCTTATTTCCTACTCTATCCCACGATAGTGCAAGCCATGGATCCAGCTGTCCTCCAGTCAATGCTCCTCAGCATGCCCAACCTGCGCCAACTCCTCATGTCGGTGGATCCTGCACAGCTGCAATACGCTTTGGCGTACGTGCCGGCATTCGGTGATTACGCAGCCAGCATGGACCCCCACGACCTACAAGCAATGGTCGCATGGATGCCAGAAGTCACTGACGTGATAGCGAGCATGGATCCTTCACTGCTTCAGTCCATCATCGCCAGTGTGCCGAACACCGATAGCATCGTGTTTGGCGCCGATCCCTACGTGGGTGGGGGCAAGGTGTCTCATGCGCGCAGCCAGAAGCATGCTAGGAGGAAGTCGAGTGCTGTAAAGCAAGAGCCTGTGGCCAAGCCATCGAAGCCTACCACCATGAGCACAACTGATTATATCTTAAGGCCCTTGTTATAGACATTCAAAGCAAAATTGAAGGCTGATAGGGCCGAGCTAGTACATGTTTGATTGTTTGAGCAATAAATGAGTACAAGCAGTAAAGCTTGCCCCTTTGGACGAAACTTATCTCTAAGCCGCAAATTTCTATGCTTCATGCCAATTTTGCTCAATCTGATGTTTCAGAGAAGTGAGAAAGCTAACCTGCCCTAGGCTTGGCATTGTGGACATGCATGTACGGAAATAAAACTAAGTGTGGTCTCTCGAGTCAAAGTTTTTTCGCATTCATTTTGTTTTATTGTTTACAAATGGCATAGATCGGTGCTAAACTCATTGGCTAAGCCAGTTGATGCTCAGGTACTTAAAATGCTTATGTCGGGACCTAATATTGTTTTGCACTCATTCCATTTTATTAGCCACCACCGAATTATTCTAGATCCCATCGGCAGCTTTGGCAGTTGCTGACAGTGACACGGTAATATCACATGACCAACGCTTGAGTGTGATACTGCAGGCCACTGGCTTTTATTGCATTGCACGTTTTATTTTAAATGTAGTGAATGCACATTCATTTGCCTGTGTCTCGGTGCGGTCTAACAAGCTGCATTAACTTACCCACGCGGACGTACACTTTGCTGTGTGCTGTAGGAATAGACATGTGCGACATGTGCTCAGTAAAAGAGAGAATTTTGCATTTAATTCTCTTGTTCTATATCCCGCTTGATGCTATTCACGAGAGTGGAGTTCCATTAAAGTGCTAAGAAAATAAGGTGTCAGAATGGCCGTAGAGTAGCGAATGAATATATAGCAGTGGAAATAACATGCGCGATGAAAAGAAGACGGTGTGCAAATGCATGGTAATTTTCGTAGTCGTGTGTTACTCTGTAGCGCAAGCAAATCGGTATTACCCAAAGAAGTCTATATACGTGGAAGATGAAAACTTGAAGGTACCTGCCTTGGCGACTGTGTGATGGGGAACTTCTGCATTCATTTATGTGACCGCGCTGCCCATTATAGTCCATAGTTTCGTGATTCAAGGGCATATTCGGCATGGCAAAGGCTCATACTTCTGTGAAAAATTGAGGTAGCTCGTTGTTGCCTTTCCTTTGCCAGCTTCAACACTTGGACCATTCAAAGCCTAATATTAGCTGCATTAAGTGGAATGACAGGTGAATGTGTAAGGTTTCCTCCATGTCGTCTACAAGCATTATGGTAGTCCGCTCACTGCTAATGGCGCTGCAAGTAGCACAAGTTATTGTGTTTCTTCACTGCTGCTTGTATGTGCAGTGGTTCACTTAACCTTTGGCGTCATTCAAAGTCAAATGATTCTAAATTGCTAGAGTAGTGCATTTTGAATTTTTACTTGCAAACGAATCTGATTATTAAGCACCAATCTTAATCCCTCCCTGTGATAGTCGTGGAAACAGGCAGTTTGATGGACGGAATGTTGTCCTACTGCCGCAATTTTTGCAATGGAACCTTAGAGGCTCAGTTGGTGTTCAGAAACCAACAGGGCAAGTATCCTCACAGCACAAATATCTCCTACCAATTTACAGACTTAGCCTGACTATTCCCTTCTGAGGCAAGGTGAGAAACAGCACTACACTTATTAACATGCATACAATTGCTGAATGAGATGCAGAAAGACACTTGAAACATACAGGACGAGAATGCAGGGGTAACCCCTAGAAGCATATAAGGAAATGCAAGCAAGAGAGGCAGCGTCGGTAGCAGCGGCGCAAAAGGGACAGGGCACCCAGCAATCAACGAGATGGGAGCAACTACAATCAGAGGACTGGTAAAGAAGCTTGTCGAAGGATATTGCGTGCGTATCGTCATTGAGAAAGACGGGGAAATCTGCGAACACCAACTGAGAGTTAAGCTCAAGCAGACAGACCGGCGTCTCTGGCCACAGTTTGACGCCCTGTTTCACCACTTATATCTCTACAACAGCTCCGTCTTCCTGCGATGGGCAACGGACCAAATAAAAGAAAAGTTCAGCACTGAGAAAGGGAGGGAAATCTGCTGGCCCTTACTAGCACCCAACAATGTGTTAATGTCTACTGTGATAAAGAAGCTTAACTGCTTTAAAAGACTCTGCATTAAAACGTCAAACAAGCTTACAACTTAAGGGCAGACTCGGCATCAATTCAAACAGACCCACTCGGGGCTTTGTGTTCGCTGAAGGCATTGGTCCTACAAGGGTAAGCAATATCAAAAACGACTGATTTGACCAAAATATTTAGGGGTGTGCTCTTTAAAAGCAGCCGACGTGCTTGACCATGCTCAGTCAACTTTATTTTCCACAAAAAAGGAAACCCTAAAGGCACTCGCGGATACCATTCTGATTACCCAGACGAATTCAAAACAAACCGAGCACAACTGGAGTTAATCGCATTCTGTTGGATCGAAAATTGGGAAGTTAGAAAACAAATGCCCTTCATATCCCCTCCAATCCGTTCTTTGTGTTCGAATTCCAACCCGCCTAAGTTTGGTTGACCACATGATTGAAGGATTTTGGGTTCCTTGAACATGAAGCGGTAATGATGCCATAGGCATTCTTCCATCAACTTCATCGAACAAAGCCCCATTCTCAACAAGCCGCATGCAATAACACTTTTGTGGGATCAACGATCTGGCAGATTGCCTTCTGCACATTACGTTTTTCATGCAAACTCCAAATTTACTCTACCGAGAAGGCCACCCTTGAAATACATCCAGGCCAGTCCATGCAACCTATTTGCTGTGTATTCAAAGCGTGCAATGCCACAAATTTTAACAGACGCAGTATCTAAGGCATTATATGCACGGTAGTTTCGATCATAACTGTTAAGCAGTTTTTGATCTCTTCTCATTCTCACTACATCTTTTATTTTACAAATTACGCTGTAAATTTATTAGGTTTGCTACATTTTAAGCGCAGTATTTTAGAGGGCCAGACTAGTGTACACGATTGTAGTTTCATGCACGTTAACTGGGATTTAGAGAGATCATATTTTAGTGCCTAATTTTTCGTGATATATTGCGTACACTGACATGTCAACTTTGAAGCGGGTTTTCAAATGAGGAAGAAGGAAGGCGGAATGCAAGGCAGGTTACATACATAGACAGTGTGATAGCTACCACACACGGTAAAATTATAGCTTTGGAGCATCCGACTTGGCCTTGCAACCCGTGTCGAAGGCTAAACAACTAACGCATTGCCTGTGACAGCACTACCCACTTGGACATCATGGTTAGCATCAGCCATCACACTGCAGCCAGTGCCGTTAATACCGCCCACTACCGCACCAGTCACCTATTTTTCTTACATCTTACCAGATCTGGCAACTAAGATTGAGAATCCACAGCCGCCGCACTGTTCTGCTCTCATTCATTCCAACCGAATGGTAATGCTGATTGCGCATGATCAGCTTGTTAAGATAGGAGTTATTCACCCAAATAGTTACAAATATTCTGATATTTATTCCG
Source organism: Taenia multiceps (assembly GCA_001923025.3). Lineage (NCBI taxonomy): Eukaryota > Metazoa > Platyhelminthes > Cestoda > Cyclophyllidea > Taeniidae > Taenia > Taenia multiceps. The sequence continues at coordinate 26,652,979 of CM010313.2, read as the reverse complement.
CACAGGAAAACATAGAGGGCAATTCATCGACCCTAGTGTGAAGTAGTACAATCTTGGTGTGCAACTGTATGAGATGTAGACTACAGGGAATGGTTTGCGTTGTTGACACTAAACTGTTACTCGGTAGAAGAATGGCATGCAGACAAAAATCTGCCACAGTGCATGACTCTCAAAAAGACTTCCTTGTCTTCAGAATGGAAGCTCAGAAGAAGACTTGGTTGATGATAGTAGTGGTGAGATTCATCTAATGTCTATAAGTTCTTCACTCTCTCGCTGTGGAATCTAGCTTTTCTTCCAACCTCATGCATGGGTCGGTGAAGCCAAATGCGATTCTTTGTGCGCGCATGGAAGCGCCTTACCAATCTAAACTTCTTCATTTTCCTTCTGCTTTTGTCTTTGTTTTCTCTGCTTCCAACTTTTCTTCCGTCTTCGCCACCTCCACCCACCTCACCTCCTCCTCCACCTCCACACGCCTCTCCACATTCACCAACCCTTCTCCACCCTTCTTTCCATTCCTTCTGTCTACTTTTTCTTCTTCGTCTCATCCATCTTCGCCAATGCTTCTACCTCCATTCCTACTTTTTTCTCCACCTTATCTTTTGTTGATAACAGTCTCTATTCAGCTTTCCTCTCCTTCCCACTTTCGCCCTCCTTCTCCCTCTGCCCTTCCTCCTTCTGCTCTTCTTTGATATTATTTTTTGTTCCATGTTATGCCATCACTTTCATTAATGTTGAATCCTACCTCCTCTCCGTTGTTTGCCTCCCTTGGTTTCCATGCGCCAAGTCTACCTGCACCCTCAAACACACATGCTCGAAGAAAGTGCATACATTCGTGTGTTTCAGGTGTGTATTTGCATGAGTGGTCTCCTTCTACACTAGACCAAGTGTCCGCAAGCCGGAAAGAGTCAGAGGTTGTGTCAGCGCTCCTCCCACCTAATTACGTCTCTTCCCTTAAATCAGAATGCCACTCGGACGTATGCACATCAACATTTTTTAAATGCTCGGCTGTCTGAACTGGGTATGGTCCACGAGGTAGGGAAGCTAAAACAAACAAAAGCACTGCAGGACAGGCAGTCTTTCATTGAGGTAAATAAAAAAGGCACGCTACAAGGTGACAACAAGCGATATTGAAATGATTTGCGTTAACGGATTACTTGTTCTTACCAAAAGGAGGTACTGAGACCAGAAGGGAGGGATTAAAGTCCTATTCAACGATGAGACTGCTTACGACGCGGTGACAGTCATCACTCGACTTGAGGGTATCCAAGGGACAAACGGGTTGGGGCATCACCACAACATGTGCGTAAGCTCGCCTTGTGGTTCGTGTTTTCTCACCTTTGTCACCCTACTCGATTCACGCAGGCCATATATTATGAAAATTTTGTGCTCATCATTTCAGTGCTCTAGAAAAATTTACAGTAAGGAAATTAAAATTGCCATCAACCATTACATAAATGGTGTGCATTGCAGAGATAAAAGGAAGAATAAAGAAGGCGAAGTCACACTTACGGAACTACTCAGCTCCTTCTGTGCAGCAAAAGGGGCCGATAAATTGAACGGGTCCGTCATTCTCTTCGTCTCTGTCTTCTCCTTCTTCCTCATCTGTGTAGCAACTATTCTTAATGTCTACAATGAAATGAGGATTCCTCGTCCCACATCATATCTTGCATCAGTGTGTTTTTCTGGCCAATGTCAGACTCTACTTAGTTAATCAGGTGGGATCTACTTGCCGCAGAACTGGCAATTGCGATATGCGACACACAAAATGTCGTCGATTTGTAAAGGGCCCCACTTTTACACATCTCCAAACGTATCCAAATCCATACCCTCGTGGGCCGTTTCTTGCGAAGTGGTCCTCTTATCATGGAATGATTTCTCACCGTTTACCATGGCTAAGTTGCTGAAGCTTAGCAATGCAGTCGAGGATTTACACAAGTATTCATTTCTATGCAGCACCCTAAGCGTAATGGAAAACACCTGCGTCGCCTGCGTCATCTGCTTTCCTTCTTCTGTGCACACCACTCGAAATTGTGAGTCATCTGCTCAGGTGTTGTCACTTTCTCGTCCATACGAAGAGATAATAACATGATCCACATTTAGTCTCATTATTTTTTACACTTTGTTCACAGCGCACTAATGATTCTCAGACCTCGGACCTCATAAATATTCCTTCCAGTTTAGCATTCGTAGGAGACTGCTCTCCTGAAATTGGATGTGCTGGCGGAAGATTGTATGATTATGGAAATCTCAAACGTCCTCACTTTCTGCGTTCTGTTCTTTGTGCCTCCTATCGCCACCTTTCAAAGAGCCTAAAGCCTAGAGTCCAGCACCCGATTTCGTGGACAAGGTTCCTTAATTTTTCCCGTATTGCCACTGAAGGCATACAAGTGCTGCATCATTGGGAGCAATAAGTGTTTGCTGTCTTCTTCCAGTGGAGTAAATCTGTCAAAAAGAGGTTCACTTACTTTCGCCAAAAAGCTGCAAAATGAAAGGTCTCTCTTAGGACAAACGCAAAATATCACTAAGTAGATCCTTTGAACGTCTGACAATCTGACGATCCCTAATTGACCTTTCTATATTTCTACAATTCATCGCAGGTACTACAGAGCCACTGCTGCACCCAACAGCTTGTAAGGCACATCGAGAGAAAGGGTGGATGTCATTTAAGAACCTATTAAATGCCCATCAGCACCTTAGTGATTTCAAATTGCTTTGACTCCAATTTCCAACTATTAATTCCAAAGTTAATGCTGCAAGACGGAAAAAGTGAAGAAGTTACAGTGTCACATCAAACGAATAACGCTTTTTCTATTAGCTGAGTGATTTTATTCTTATTCTTTCTCACCTTCTGGCCTAAAATGTGCCAGTTAATTTAAATAGGAAACTCGTTCATCATCACGCTGGCTTCTACGATACTGCACATGTTATACATTGTTTACAATATTCACCCATGCACCGATCACCTTATTCTTCACCGAATTTTTGAAGGTTGGCTCATTACGCCCACGTACTAGTACTTTCTGTGCACATCTTAAGTAAACATTTTAGTAAATCACTTGTGTGAGTAATGAATCACACGTGACTTAGCTCGGACGTGATTCCAGCCTACTATCATCTTAATATGCTGAATCCGCGAACGGGATTAAGTGCACGTCGATTCACGCCTAATCAACCCTTTGCCATAGACGAGGAAGACGATGCATAAATCAGGTGGTGCTTTCTGGTGTACTTGCGGGATTGCAAAAATAACCTTAATCTAATCGACCAGTGATCAGGGTAAAGCTGCTGCTTTTGCAATGATCAGTAGCAAGTGTAAAGCGCAATCACTAGGTCATATAGAACAAATTATACGCTCTGAAATGTAGAGGTATTAAAGAAAGGTCACATCTTCGAGTCCTCCCCAAAATACAGCTAAGCTAAAGCAACTTGACAGGTGTGATGCACAGAAGTTTACTGGCAAGCGCGCAACTAGGCACAGTATCAAATTATCGTAGTTTATTTTTACGCTGCTCAACGAGTAACTAAAACTGCAAAGCGTGTCAGATTGTGCATTCATTCAGCACACTGATCTCTAATTCATGAACAATCTGCCTAGTGGTTTCTTCTTATAAACGGCACTGATGATGAGGTCAGAGGCCACATCAGTGTGCTGCTAGGAGAATTAAAATGCACAGTTGGAGCTGCGCTAGGATTAAATGATGCTCTGATCCAGATACACAAAAATACCAATTTGCTTTTGGTTTTGCGGCGAATCAGCTCACAATATAAATGTAAAGAAGGATGTGTGCTATAAGCTGTAAAATGAGATCAAATTGGAAATATCTAATTTGTGATGAAAAGACAACTCATGTAAGTGAGCGTAATGTGTTAATTTAGGAAGCATAAAGCACACTTCTGCGACTAATTATTAAGAAAGCAATATTTTGGAGGTCTTAATTTGTGAACTTGATCTATGTGAATCGGCCACATTGCTAATAAAAATTGCGGCTGAAACTGGAGCAAACAAATAACACCAATCCCAAAAGTCTATTCGAAAATGAGGTCCGATTTTATTTTAGTGCATGGAAAAAACGATTTGCCAATGTCTGTCACGTCCAAAATTACTGCGTTATTAGCGTCTGTTAAGTCAACGATTGATACAGGCCTTGATTTTGGCAACATCTTATATGCATTTCGAAAAATAAACACATTAATTTGTCATTTGACAGTGTATAAGATGAGGGAAGAAGTGATGCAGTGTGTGGTTTGCATGGACAAGCAAGAGATGGGAGGTTGGAGGTGAGGAGGAAACGAGCGCTAGCGAGAGCACGGCGTGATGGTCTCTGACTTGCGCAAAGACAGGGGTTATGCTACGTGGTTGCGGATTAGCTCATGCACCGGTGGCCACTGTATCACACGTCGTGCCGCTGGCACACCTTTTCGCTTTCCACTTGTCTACGATGGACTTCGCTTAACCATTTCCCCTCATTACATTTGCCCACTTCTCTACGCATTCGTGGCATAGCACTTAGTGAAATGGCTTCGCATCTCATCCTGCCTCGCTGTCCTCCACCGCCTTGCCTCTGTTTTGTCATCTTCGTTAGTTTTTCATTTTGCGCTGTGGCTTTGCTTTTTGCACACACCATTTACTGATGTTGCTTATCTTCCTGCATCTCTGCGCCTTTAAAATCCCTGCATTTCTTGTCGTTTGCTGTAAAACCCTTCCTGAATGGGCATATCTAACTTAGGGGACGATTTCAACTAACGTGGCAGCAATAGTTGAGCAGAGTTTTCTTTGCTCGCATGATCGTCCAGTCTGGTTCAGTCCGTTCCATATTTTCATTTAGTTAACTACCACTTTATGGTCATTGCTTTTTTCGTAAACAGGGCCACTTTTGAACACGACTTCTCCAATTTGATGCAGCTGTTCCTAACGCCATTTTAATGCCAAAAAATTAGATTTAATCGCAGATGTGACGTCTTTGCAATCAACAGGCTTCATCAGAATCAAGCAACTTAGGCCAGTTAATCACAGGCGATTATAAATTTTGAGAAATCTGGCCCCTTTAGCTTCAAAACCGAGTTAAACCAAGTTTGGTTCCATCCGCATCGAGAAGAATGGCAAAGAATACTGCGTCACTCTCGGCGTATATGCTTCATAAACCCCAACAGGTGGCCTTATTGAGTCCCACCACACACCGCGCTGACTCTGCCAATCATCAGGTGCATTTTCAGACCTGTGGCTTGGCAACGTCGGATGTGTAAATGATAGGCCTAACAATATCATTGGACTTTAAAAATCAAACTCGTGAAGGATGCTCGACGCCGGTTTAGGGCAGTCTGCACATCATAGAAAAACTGCACACCGTAATTGTTAGTAGCCAAGATCCGAATCTTCAAAACAAATCAGACGTGTTTTTGCAATGCTTTGTATGCAGAATAAACATAAATGTGCTGTCATCTCTCATAAGCTTCAAAGCCCAATTTAAGTGAGTTGGCGACCTATAAAGCAATTTGGATGACTTCGTTGAAAGTGATTTATCCTGGGTGGGACTCAAAGCCGCAATCCTTGGTTTCGAAAACGGATGCTTGATCCATTAGGTCACTGGGACTCGCCCTCCTCTAGAATAAGATCAGCTACGCATTTGCAAAATCTTGGTCGCTGACTCACTAACTTTAATAGCGGACTTCGTAGCTAAAAGTGTATTACTTTCGCTACGCATAGGTGAGGTTGCAAACGCAAATTCGAGTTGGGCCTCGGATGATTGATAGTTGCCGTTATAACTTGCCTACTTCAAACACCACTTTATTTCGCATTCAAGGAAGCAAACCCTCGTTCTCAATCCTTCCTCTCTTTTTGCGACCATCTCCATTGGAATCTGTGGTCATGCAGTCGTAAATAGCTTCAACTGTTGGTTGTTAAGAGTGGTTAAGTTAGAATCCCCTCCATTACCATAGCACAGTAGCAGTTGATTGAGATATTCAATTGCACAAGAGAAGTGGCATTAACGTGATAATTAGCGCAATGCATATTTGCTGCTGTTCGATTGGTTAGGTTATTTTATGCATGCGAATACGTTCTAGATTGTACGTAGACATACGAACACCGAGTTATTGTGATGGGTTTGTATTGCATTATTTTAGTCAGAATTGAGTTAGAAATTACACGCTGTTTAAGGGTTGCCTTTCAAAAGCCATACTCGAGTTTAGCTTTCCCTCACTTGTCATTGTTCAATGTATGGCCTTAGGATGCCTATCACCTCCCACTCCACAACACTTGACCTCAGGTATGACGAGCTGGACTAAGACTTCTGCAAGCAGTTTTCGCACCTAACACCTTGTTATGCTTGCTAAAACCGCGTCATGGATGGATAGACGCGGCTAGTCCAGGATGCGAAATTTGCGTCCCATTTGAGGAAGGATGACATGCGCAGGGGAGTTGGGGAGGTGTTCTGCACATCTTTACCTGAAAGAAAACTTCTATTAATGCTCGCATTTAATGAAATAGGAGACGATCCCATATAAGAGCCATTTAAGTATTGGAATAGTGGCCTAGTTACATCAGGTTAGTCTCCCAAAATAGCAGGTCCAGTTAAATGTCCTTTTATGCAAATAACCTTCAAACTTATTGGGGGAGAAGCATAATGAGGGAATGACTCGGAAATTGGAAAGCAAATTGAAAAACTGGCGCAACTCTATAAGATCTGCTCAGCTGTCGCTTCAATTTAAGAATCGTTCAAGGATGCTGCTATTGCCTCTCTGCGCTTACACGGGATAAAAGTGTGAGGACAGGTCCAATCAGTTCTCCACCGTTTGCAGTATGTGCCCTGTAAACGTCGTTGTAAGCTCTCGCGCATTTGCTTTTTATATACTGAAATTGGTTTTCACGGATGTGCGATGCATCCTAAATCGTACAGGACCACCACCTAGTGCTAAAAATGCTGTTAACATCGACTGCAAAGTAAACTCCCTTCAATTTTACGGCACATTTCCCCATGCGCACACATATGTGCATGAAACATGTTCATGTAAAATGCAGGCATAGATATTTAGTGTTTATTTGTGGAGGCTTTGTGTCAGGTTAATAATGAAGACAATGCTTTTTGAATCAACGTATGCTGTAATTCAAAAAATCGTGCATTGCACAACTCGTGCACTAATGTAGCAAATCACAGACTTGGTCATTCACTCAGTAACATCGCCTCTCCAGCCATCAAAACGACTTCAGCACCTCATTTTACGCTTTTTAACATGCTTTGGCTAACGTAATTAGGTATTTTCTGGTTCGTTCAGTGCGTCGCAGTAGCCGCGGGTTGCTCTTATGGGGCCCAAAAGGTGAGGATATTTGCAAGATGTAATTGTCATCCATTATCCATATATGTCAATATTAACAAATGCTGTTTCTCTTTAGCCTCGAAGCACTTGGGGCTCAAAATACGTTCTACATGTATTTCATTCCATTTCATTTGTGAGTAGACGTACGTTAAGTGCAGTGTATGCTCTGCTACTCAGCTATATCTTTGGCGTCTCATGCAGCTTCCACCCAATTTAGGCTCCGCTTTAAGGCGTTGCGGTCCAAAAAAATGCGGACCCTAAATTATGCCCTCACTGATCTGAACACCTTGTGGAATATCTCATGTGGATTTAGGTGCAATATGATCCCACGTTATATCTGTAGGAATAATTTTATCCATCTAGCGCAGTTTACAGCTAATGCTTACGACTACTCATTGGATTCTTCTTTTTCTTTGCCAAATTCTGGTGCAGATTATATGAGTGAAATGCTATTGCATGCTATTGCGTTAGCAATGTGGGCAAGTTTCTAGCAGGTTTAACGCTGGCTCTATGCCTTTATATTGCAACAGGTAACAGGACAAGAATAGATCATTTGTTGCGTGAGGTTTGATAATTAACTGCGTAAAAAAGGCACATAGGCAGTAATGAGTGACAGTTCTGACCGTGGATAATTAGTCAAACTTTGCTTAGATAGAAAGTCTACGCAAACAGTGCATTTCATCACTTTGCATTGGATCGCAACATTTGCTGCAATAGTTTTGGAAACTGCCACAGCAATATCACATGTTTAACAGTTGAGCATGTCCACTAGCACTGATGAACTGTGTACCAAATGCAACTGTGATAAATCTCGCGTGACCAGAGCCAACGCCTTATTCGGTCATTCAAAAAAGTCGAATTGTTTATTCGTAAGGTTGCAGTCACTGATTTACCAACTACAATCGCGGGCTCAGTGGTTAGGCCCTAGGTGGGAGATGGCTGCCGTTGCCCTTTGCTATTCCAAGCACCACTTCGCAGTCTGCGTTTAGGGCAGCGAATCCCTGTTGTCAATCCCTCCAATCATGCCTAAACCGTCTTTACCAAGGCTTCATGTCAAAAAATGGCGGATCATCTTGACGTCAAGAAGAATTGTCGTAGGCTCGTAAATAGCTTCAAGAGTAGCGTATTCAATTGTAATTTAGTCTGGAAGACAGAGAGGTCTCAAACATTTCATGCATGCACCAGAGAAGTGGCATTAACACAGAAGCAAACACAAATGCAAAGTTGCTGCTCTTGGCAATCAGTTCAAAAATAGTTACATTTGCGAGGAACATTAGACTTACCACCCAATCCGACAGCCAGCTAATCGCAAAGTCTAGTCAATGGATCCACCTTGACCGCGAGGCGTGTTCGGTTTCATATGCATAGATGCAAACACATTTCGTCTCAGGTGCCATAAAAGAGTGTTTACCGTGCACTTACGTGCTTTGAAACTCAATGTAGCAATTCAGCAAAGCGAGCGAGACCCCAAGTTGTCCCTTTTAATCTTTCTTAAAGTTTTTCATTGCGACTACTTCGCAGCTGCTTAATACTCAGAATGTTGAAAAGGTTTAGCACAGTATATAGCCTTTGCCGATGTTAGGACATGCTGGATGTAGAAGTGTCGAAAGAGTAGAGTGACAAGCTATGCATCTGGTCTTTGTAACGTTTATTTTTACCATCAGCAATGCTGCTGCTGTGGAGATTTCATTTCTGCTGGTCAGTAAGCGTGAGCAACACTGATTGGAGAAGGAAGACTTGAAAAAAGCAAAGAAGAGATTAGATAAGGGGGTGGGGATGTTCACTTCGACTTTCTCCGATGTATGTCATGCTATTGATTGGCGCTGTACTTTTAAGAGATAACTAATACTTGGTAGCCAAGTTCCGAATCTCCAAAACAAATCAGATGCATTTATTTTATCTGAAATGTGAAGAAGATCTTTTCCAAAATCACTGACAAAAGATAGTAGTCCTGATTGACTAGATCGTCCCAAGTATGCAAAAACGTTCTGGACCATGCGCAGACACACAAACGCCGCGGCCGGATGCAAAATTTTCTTGCGAGGGTATAAGGCTTTAAAGGCCTAACATGTTCCTGACACTGTAAGTTATCTCTCTTAAGCATTAGGGGGCTTTAACTTATTACTGTTTTGACAAAATGTTAAGAAAATTGGCTCCCAAAATGCATTAATAAAATTTAAAAGATTGTCAGCAAAGATGTCAAAAGCGTTATTTCATTTCGCGCAGTCATTTGAAGTGGAATAATTTCTGACTGCTTCACGTTTTTATTCAGCTGTTTTCTGGAACTTTTAGCATTAAACACTTTCCTGACTCAGAAAGTATCCACACATATGTGCTGACACATTTGTCACAATTCTTGTAACGGCATTTCGAGAATACAGACCTTAAAAGTTTCCTACTGTGACAAACTTCAATATTGGGGCCTTGATGGATGCTTTTAGACATTGGCGCATGTCAAATTTTAGGTAGAGTTAGTGAAGTCATTTTGAAGCCTTGCTATCGCTTGACCTCGTTTCATTCCCTCAACAGCCTTTACAGATTGCACTGCTCTGTAGGACATCTGTTCAGTTAAGGATGTGGATTTTTAAATTTTTCTATTTTTAATAGGTTTCGTGCCCATCCTTTTTACCATGACGCTCACCTTTTAAAACAAGCTAACCGGTTAGCTGGGCATATTCTGTTACCGTAGTCACATAACAGGCATCAAGTGAGAGGGAGCTCTGCAAGGTCACAAATGGTAGAACAATTGACGACTTTGTAGTTCAATGCGCTCATGGGTGCCTACACTGCTTGAGAGACAGCAGTATTTTGGATCTGAGACTATGCAGCTTAGAAAATGATCCATCGAAAGCTAACGAGACCCACTTTTCACCTTTCTGCCACAGCAGTACCAACACCTCAAATGCCAAACTGAGGAAGAGGCTAATTAATGCACTGATTATTAAAATATGCTTCTCAAACAGCGTTATTCACACTCCTATTTATACCCGTAAATGCCTCACAAGTATGTCCATTTGGAAGTCGTCTTGGATGCCCAGCATCCGCAAGCATTACGAAAACTCAGAATAAGCCATTTATCACCAAAGTGATGTGCGACCAAATTGTGGAGTTTGAGGATGAGGGGGTTATCAGTTCGCGCAGATGCTGCAAGCATTCACTGCGGAAGATGCCACCTAAAATGTGTCGCAGGACAATAAATGTATAGCTAGTGATGATCTCAACAGTCTATGCGAGTGAAAAACCTAGCATCATGTGCGTCGCACATTCATAATTCGGACAAATGCTGCACAAGGATGAATACAATTTCCAAACTCACACTTAATGATGATAACATACTAAAAAATAGGGTGTTGTGGCTGGCAGAAAAATTGATCCGGAGTCAGTGAGTTACAACCAGGGCAAGTAGAAAATAATCTGCATAAAACCTAGTTTCCCTTCTCCGAACGCCTGCGAAAGAGAGCAATGAAGTCAACGATTATCACATCGCTGCAGTGAGATCAGGAAGCTGATTTGCCACTGTGTGCAGCTGCCTCTTGGTAGGTGGATTTAATTATCTGAAACAACCAACATTTCTGTGAGGTCAGTCATCCGTGGCATATTCCGGCACAGATGCAGGCTGCAAGCGCAAACATACCTGTTACGACCAATGTGCCACGACCTAGAAAACAATGTCTAGCATACGAAGGAAATGGATCGCTCAAGAAGTGAGGTGGCCACGATGGATACTACGACTACTAGAGCAAATAAGTTGGGTAAATAAATCGGCAAAGAAAATATTACTATGAAGCCTACCACCTGATGAACCAGGGTGAAGTGAATTCGACAAAAGAAGCATTTGGCAAACAGGACATCAGCTGCGGTAAATCCATAGGCGAAGCTTAATGTAGCAGCTGCAGAAGGACTGCTTAGTGCGGTGACAAATGATATATTTCTGTCGTGGAATTCTATCACAATGGCCGGTCATTGCGTTGTTTATAATGATGAGGCCAGTTAAAGCTGATAGGTTGGATCAGCACAATCCATGCTCATGAAGCCAAAAGTGCAAAAATTCATTGTTTTAACCACTATGCAAAGACAGATGCCAGTCAGCCGATTCTGTAAGAAGTGGAAAGTAGAGAACCAAATGTCTCTCCTCTCATTTATTTAGGCTTGATTTATTGAGACCAGACATGAGAGGATAGATGCTGGACCATTGCACCAAAGGTGAAAGCCATTCAAGCTTGGCTGTCCCAGGTAAAAATAGGGCATCGCATGAAATTCATTCACTCAACAATTACAATGTCATTACAGATTAAATGGAATGAAGCACATGAAAGGCTATTTCAATCCATGTAACACCTAGTTAACAACTGAAGGAAATGTGTACTTTATTAATGGAAATCTTCCAAATTGGAGCAACCTGTTTAGTGATAATGGCACTTTAACGTTATGTGTAACCAAAACGCCTGTTTTGAATGCACTCTTAGATGAGGAGACCAACGCCCTCACATCCTAGTTTTGGATTTCTACTGCGTTTCCAATTCCTGCGCAATATTTTGTGCGATTTGCCTTCATTCCCGACATCTAACATTATGCACATCCGTACTCCTGTTTTGTCCTCCTTATTGGCCCTTAAGAAATCTATATATGCTCCGAGTCTGCAGATCGTTGCTTTGGCATCACAGTCAAAAAACTTCAAATGTACGCGTAAGCGAACAAACTATGCCACAGTAACAGCCTTTAAAGGTTGGAGAATCAGCCGGTGAGCCAACCAATCACCAAGGTCGTGGGTGCACGCAGTTCCGCTTTGGCAGCGCAGGACCGCGTGTAGGCTGCAAGTAACGAGGATGCCCTTGTTTTTCGTGCAACATCACTTGCATGGGAAAGTAGAAAGCGCAGAGGTGTGAGGCAGCATTGATGTAAAAGTTCGGAAAGAAGGCATTAGTGATGCTGATCAAAGGAAGGTAAAACATCGCCATCGGAAGACGAGAAGCCGGAAATTTGCGTGACCAAATGCGGTGAGGAGTACACGTTGTTGACCAGGTAGTAGAGAGAGGTGTGCGATCAGCTCGTGTCATATTGACGGAACCGTCAGTCACCTCAGTTCCATATTGACCCTCGCATTTTCATTATCTGCCAAGAGCGATGCGACCATAACCCCGAAACTGTCCACTGACACATTTGCTAGCTTGACACTGGGTAGTCATCAAGGTCCTTGCACATTCCATCCTTACATCTTGTTCAGTGGTTGCATTTTTACCATAGCAGTCCTGCTCACCAATGGCGCCAATGCCCACGTCTTCTGAATCCCCTTAAGCGGAAAGACTGCGATCCTAAAGCCATAGCACAGTGACTTGCAACATGTGTAGTTGTCGACTCAAATTTGACAAATGCAGACAGCATTTCCCTCGGAATGGAGCACAAATGACTGCATGATGAAAATAATAGTGGTTTTGCATAACCAAAGCCATCGATATGGAGACAACCGCTCGGAATAGCAAAAGTGGCTCTTTACTGCACTTACAGCAATATGAGATTTGCTGACATTGTTGTGTCCTTTCATAGACTTCCATGGCTTGGTCACGACCCACTGACCCCACTATTTCTTGTTCTAATGTGCTACCATCATAATGCGTGAGTTAGAAAGGCGTTGCTTTCCGTGTCCTACATGATTTATGGTTTAAACGTGTGATATCCAAAACATGGGTGGAACCATCATTATAGGTGGCTTAGATTATCAGATAAAATACATTTGCAATACTGCGGCTCGAGTTCGTGTGAATTCTTTCGTCACTACTGATTTGCAGCTTCAGCAGCAACTGATGGCTACTACGATTTTGAAATCTCCAGTTTGATTTAATATCACTTAATAATGACAGACTTAATCTCAACCTTTTAATGAAATTAAGTCTTTAAACGACCCCAAACCGTTCACATAGCCTTGGAGTGGTTTGATTTCTAGCGGCTTAAAATAGCAATCACTTCCAGTCGAGGGTGAATCTGTTGCAACGAAGTGGCCTGTTGCGAGTAGCTGTTCGTTAAGTATGCATAATAGCTAAGAAATTCAGTGAGCACTCAGCCACAACATCCAACATTTATAATTGTTTCTGTTTGTAGTGGGATCCTATGCATTTTATATCAATTTCTGTTGGGTGGTGATGATTCGCCCGTGTCATGTTGCGTTGTGCATCCACAAATTAACGGCAACACTATGCTGTTGTCCACAGCTCAATCTCCATTCTTCACTGTATAATACTGCATTTATAGCTCAACTTCCTAACACTCTTATGTGAATCCACCTATGTAAGCAACAATAACCAGAATAAATGGACAACGGTGGCGAATGCAGAACTTGCATCTTATGCTGAGCGCATACCTA